>JBBPBX010021526.1:0-14279 GCA_038048925.1 Garcialebias charrua | reverse complement strand
ATAATAATAATAATAATAATAATAATAATAATAATAATAATAATAATAATAATAATAATAATGAATTCAATTTATAACGCACTTTTCATTAATGAAAATCTCAAAGTGCTAATGAACAGTTACCAAGCATTTCAACTATCCTAACACTTTAAAACACTTTAAAACATTTATAAAAAATATAAAAAATTAATTTCTTACTTTGAGCTGCAGTTCTTTGCCTCCGCTCTGCTGCGTTACGTCCGAGCTCCCAGGCTTTCTGTAGCACCACGCAGTCCAAACCATTTACAGGAAGGACTGTTAGTATGCTATCTTCATACATTTGGAGCCAGAAAAAGTTTTAATAAGTTTTAATAACTTACCGAAAGCCGTCTGCGCGCGCCGCCATTAGCTGCACCTGTTAGCCTAGGCCCTCCAACTCCGTTGTTGCTGTTGGGCATTAGCTGCACCTGTTAGCTTAGCCCATCCAAAAAGGCTGTCGGCTTTGTTTCTACAAGTTAGCTGGGTGTCCCCCGATATCTTCGGCTTCTAGTCCGACATCGAGGCAAGCTCTAGGAACCTCTGATCGCACAAAGCTGGCTGTTGGATAGAAGCTACGAGGCTAATGTTAGCTCGTTGCTAATCCAGCCCGCAGGACTTCACGCGGCGCGGTGGGGCTGCTGCTCCTGAGACATCTCCGGGCAGTCCGGTTTAGCTGCACCTCCAAAAAGGCTGTCGGCTTTGTTATTCCAAGTTAGCTGGGTGTCCCCCGATATCTTCTGCTTCCAGTCCGACATCGAGGCAGGCTCCAGGAACCTCTGATCGCACAAAGCCGGCTCTCGGATAGCTACGAGGCTGCAGCTATGAGGGTAATGTTAGCTCATTGCTAATCCAGTCAGTCCGGTTCGCTGTCTGCAGCTTCACGCGGTCAACAGTGTCATTTTGCTTCGCCCGTCCGTTTCTCCACAAAACCACTGTTCAGCTCCAGATCATGTATCCGAGCGCAGGAACCTCTGATCGGACAAAGTCGGCTGTCTGATGGAGCTACGAGACTGGACACTGGAGCTAACTGGCTCAATATGTGGGCACTGCCGAAAACTGACTGACTGCCGAAAACTGGCGGAAACTGTCGGAAACTGCCGCAAAACTTTGTAAATCGGCTTAAAAATTAATAATTATGCACTGTACTGTAATTATAATAATAATACTTTATTTATAAACAACCACAGCTGCAACAAAGTGCTGTACACATGAAATTAAGAACATTTAAACACACAAAAAATAACAATATATATATATATATTTTTTTTTTTATTTCATATTTTTATTAAATATGATAACCTCGTAAATTCGGAACCTCGTAAGTAAGAGCGCTCGTAAATCGGGGACCACCTGTATATGTTGAGCAATTTTATGCATAGTTCAAACATCATGTCAGTGGACCTTTAAACACACTTATTCTGTTGGGCTTATTTCCACTGGGTGTGTTTTTTTTCTCCAGCTCCTGAATCTCTGTAACCTCAAGCCCACCTATAAAAACCTATTTAATTTTGTCATTAAAACTGTGGCTCGTTTGTTTACCTGGGTGCACACATAATTGAATAAGGTGAAGGTTATTGTTTTTTTTTTTTTCTTGCAGCTTCCGTTCTGCTGCTCAGAAAACAGAGAGGGAAGAGGAATATGTTTTCAGATGTTCCTTCTCAGTTTGTCCTGTGCAGCTACTTTATGTCCATTCACCGTTTCTGCTTATTTACTAGAGGAGTGTTATGTACCAAGTGGGTAACTTTTTACAATAAGGTACACAACATTTGATGAACTACTAGGGAACACCTCAGGAATGAATCAGGAATAAATCAGGAGCTAATTAACCAGTTATTTTATCATTGATTGAACTTGATTTTATCACTTGTTTTTATTTGATCATTGATTTTAGTTGCACCTTGTAGCACTTTGAGATTTTTGTTAATGAAAAGTGCGTTACAAATTAAATTAATTATTATTATTACTTACTTACTGGGGAACACATAACCAAGCCTTATTAGGGGACCACTGGTTAGTTACTTTGTAAAGGGCAGCACAGTGGCACAACTGGTAGAGCTGCTGCCTCTCAGCGAGCAGGTCCCCGGTTCAAATCCCGGTCTGGGGGTCTTTCTGGGTGGAGTTTGCATGTTCTCTCTGTGCATGCGTGGGTTTTCTCCGGGTGCTCCGGTTTCCTCCCACAGTCCAAAAACATGCATGTTAGGCTGATTGGTAACTCTAAATTGACCCTGGGTGTGAGTGAGACAGGTCCCTCTTGTAAATGAGTCCCCGTGGCTCAACGAGGCTGGCCTGTATAAATAAAGGTTGAATGAATGAAAAAAATGAAGATGAACTAATAAAAACTAACGAGTAGTTACCAAGGAAACCAAAGAGTAATGAATCAGGAACTAATGGGTAGTTAACCAGTACATACTGGGGAACACGCAACCAAGTCCTATTAGGGGACTACTAATTAGTTACCTTGTAAATGAAGAGGAATTAATCACGAACTAATGGTTAGTTACCAAGGAAACAAAAGAGGAACGAATCAGTAGCTAATGGGTACTTAACCAGTACTTCCTGGGAAAGACACAATCAAGCCTTTTTATGGGACTACTGTACTACTGGTTAGTTACCTTGTAAATGAAGGGGAACTAATCAAGAACCAATGAGTATAACCAGTACTTATTGAGAATTAACTTTCTTTACTTACTGGGGAGAACGTCGGTGAACAAAGTAATAGCCAGGCAATAATCTGATACTCAGTAAGCGATAGTCATAGTTAAGATGACACTAGTAGATTATGAAATCGATCATGTGTTTCATCAACAGGTGAGAAAATCCAATAACGTCAATAATCACTAGGAAACAGGTTTTTGACTAAACGAGCTGTGACCTCACTGGTGCAGGGTTTATTCAGAACACACATGGAGAATGTCTCCTCTGTTTGTGTGGTAACAAACCAGTGGTCCTCTAATAAGGCTTGGCTGTGTGTTCCCCAAGTACTGGTTAACTACCCATTAGCTCCTGATACGTTCCTGAGGCGTTCCCTAACTGTGTGTACCTTGTTGTAAAGTGTTACTGCTAAGTGCTGGGTAAAAACTAGATGTCATTTTATTTTTTTCAAATAAGTCACTAAACTATTTGATCAGACGTGTATTAGTAAAAATGGGTAGAGCTGCAGTGAGTTGTTTTGAAGCAGACTAAAACTGGAGGAACAGGACAAAACAAGAACAAGCTTATGTATTTTGTTCTTCTCTGCTGTTTCTGACACACGCACACACACACATGCACGCACACACACTTGTGGAGGCTTGTATCAGGAGTAAAAGCAAACTGGGATTGTTCAGCGAGCTGGAAGTCCGGTGCTGGAAGCTGATGTGAGGCTTTGACAAACTGGAGGTTTGGGGACTGCTGCTTTATCTCAACATCAAAGCCCAGACTCAGCTGGGAGGGCGAGGCCAGCCTAATCTGGATCAGAACGACTTTTTCCACCTGGGAAAGTAAAAGGAAGCCGAGCATGAAGAAATCCAGCAGCAGCCCATCTGCTATCTTTGTTTGTTCACGTGAAGCACTAAGCTGTGATAAAAAGTTATTTAAATGTCCGACATATTCTTGAAACGCATTCACCTGACATGTTGAGAATGGATTATTACGGCAAGTTGTAATATTAAAAGCTTTGGGAAATGTCATAAATTGTAAATAAAGTATAAGGTGGTGGGCTCGTTTTATTTTAGGGTCCTGCTGTTTGATTTTCTGACTCTCCAGTACACAGCCAGGTTTAGTAGGAGAGCTGTGCTGCTGCAGAAGACAAAATAGTGGTAACATTTTTACTTGAATCTGTGTGTATGTTTATGTTTGTAATAATATCAGGGTCAGTTTTACTGATTTACCTATATTCTAGATGTTAATTTGAGCAGGGTTCAGACTGACACAAATTATCATCAATAATTCACGGGTTCTCACTTTTTCAGTTTAAATTCATAATTCTGTGACTCGGTGATGGGATGTAAAGACATGAAACATTAATTTATGTTGAAACAGCAGAACTGAATCATTTAATTAACAAATCATTAAATTACATCACACATATGTACATGATTGGTCGACCAGAATTTCCTATATATAACTGGTCTTATATTAACTTATACTGCAGGCACATTAACTTAGAGTTTACTGGCTTAGAAGTAAAGTTTGAGGAGAAAGTTTAGGAGGAAGATGGGTGATAAAAACAAGTTAGAGTCAGGGGGTTATCCTGAGAGGATGTGCTGTAAACCAGAGGTTGCATACTTTCTGGCAGACGCTCGCTAGCCATCGGTCCACTTGGCAAAACATCTAATGACTTGTTACCTTCAAAGATGATCAATCTTCTCGGGTCCAGTTGTCCATGTTCACCGTTTCAGTGTCTCCTGACGTCCGCGTTAATCAGACCAGAAAAGCGGGTTTCCTGGTTGGTTTTCAGAATAAAAGTGTTCCTTGAGAGGAACATTAATTCACAGTTTGAAACTGTGACACTCGATTCGGGTTCCACGGCAGCTTGCTGTTAAACCTTGCTGAGAAACGCGGACCTTTTGGCTCATGGTCGGACGTTACCAGCTTCAAAGAGAAAGTTCACATCTCAACTTCCTCACCAGACTCATAGGCTCAAACAGGAAGTTAGAGTTTTTGTAGAGGGCTTAACCCCGTCAAATCCACTCCGCTCATTGGTTGTTCACCAAAAATAAAGGAGTGACTTTGCAGGTCAGCGAGTTGAAGTCTGAAGGACATGCAGGAAGATAGTTTAGAAAAACAGACAGACGGAGTCGCCAGTACAGTGATTACTGTGTCTAACTCATAAACAAAACTGAGAAGTTCAACTTGACACATACCCTGAACTTTCACACAATTTTAAGCACCATCGTATTGCAGAATAAACCAGCATAGTAATGATCATTCACATACTGTATTAAGAAATACACCAGCATATTAAGAGTGACAACTCTTGCAAATAACAGATGATCATAAAATGACAAAAGTTATTCTGTTGATCAATTCTGAATTAACACAAATTAAATGGAAGTCTTTTCTGAGTGATTTGTGTTCTACATTCAAACTAAACTGGAATAAAACAGTGATTTTGTCCTTCACTGTAGGTTTTCAGAGAAAAGGAGATTAACTTGAGGGCTTCAGTGAAAAGGTGAATTCAGGTGTTTTCACCAACAGTTCATATAGACCAGGGTGTTCCATTACATGTTTTTTAGTCTTTAACGTCAGGAAAATATCTCCTGAACCACCAGATTAATTGTATTGACAATTTCAGACAACAATCACTGACATTTACAACTTTTGTAGTTACTGTACTCAGTTCAAGGCAGCTGCTAATGCTAATAGACATTTGAGAACACAACAATTAATAACACAATTAATTGTACAGATGTTGAGTCACCCAAAAAAATCCCAGCAAAGTGGTGGTGCAGAGGTTAGAGAAGGTAGGCCTGTGATCAGACGGTCGCTAGTTGGACTTCCCGGAGTGACAACATCAAAATGTGGGTGGAAAAGGTGAAACACCCACATCTGCTTCCACCTCCATGGACCCTCTGGGCCCTTGAGCAAGGCCCTTAACCCCCATCATCTACTCCCAAACAGATCTCTTGAAAAAGAGTCCTCGTGACTCAATGAGACTACCTGTATAAATAAAGGTTAAATAAATTAAAAATATATATTTCAAAAATCAACTAATACTCTAAGTGCTGTCAGATTGTCAAAAGCTGTTGATGTTCAGAAACGTTAGCAGAGTGTGCGAGATGACTTTCTTCAAGGAATGTTAGTTTCATGTTTGCAGAGGAGCAAAGTGCAGCAAAAAAATAATACTGTAATAAAATAACGTTTTTTATGTCCCAGCAAACAGTAACAGTTCAGGAACTTTCAGGGAAGTTTTCCTTAAAAAGCACTTGTTCTACAGAAAACCTTTGAAGTGTTGCCGTCTTTGAAAAGTTTCAGTGAATGATTTTTAAACATTGCAACGGTGCAATAAGTTCTTTTTATTTGTAATTTTCTTAAAATTATAACATTTTCTGTCATACTATAAATACATATTTTATGCAAGAACATTTGTATATCTTACCACAGTCATTTTCCAACACTGTAGGATTTTTTTTTTTTGTGAAACATTTTTGTGCTTTAAAACTCATCGTTTTATTTGATCAAAAGTATTACTTCTTGTTGAAAAATCAGCTTCGTACAGAGATGTAACAAAAACAAAAACAGGCAGAAAGAAAACGATTGAAAGTGATCACTTCACCAGGAGATAAATCGAACGACTATAAAAGAAATTCAAATTTAAAAAAAGACGCAAGGCAAATTACTGCAGACACACAACTCAGTTTAAATAAGAATAAAAATGAGGTTGAATGCTCATACAAAAACATAAAATCTACCTGTAAAGAAAACTGATTACCGGGTACTTTAGATTTTTTTCCTTTAATGATTGCTGAAATTTGCTGAAAAAGCTGAAACTAAGTTGTTAAAGCTAAAAGAAGCAAAGCACTAGCTAAAAGCTAAAAGAAGCAACACATTAGCTTAAAACAAATAGATGCTGAATGCAAGCTAAAAGCCAAAATAAGCTAAATTCTTGCTTAAAGCTAAAAATAGCAAAACACAAGCTATCAAAGGGTTAGCTAAAGGCTAAAGTAGGAAAATATTAGCGCAATATAACAAAAGATTAGCTAAAAGCTAAGCTGGGGGAGTGGTGGCGCAGAGAGGGTGCCTGTGATTGGAAGTAGAGGGTGACACGGGAGTGAATTTCTACTCCTGTCCCGTCCCACTCCCACAGAAAATAATCCTGTCCCGTCCCACTCCCAGGCTTGAGTAAAAAATTAATTCCTGTCCCGTCCCACTCCTGGTGCAATGACTCCCACTCCCATCCCGCTCCCATTCAAAATGACTCCCGCTCCTGTACCGCTCCCATCTTTTCTTCCTAATTTACTCGTAAGCAATACAATTAATTTGATTTAATCTTCACCACAATGTTTTTAAGATTAGGCTACTTTGTGTTTTGCAGTTTGATTTAAATAGATATAGCAACAGAAACAGTTCATCTGTGGCAGTAGAGGGAGGCATTTTTTGCCTTAATGTAAACAAAAAAAAAATTAAATCACTAAAGAGCACAAAACGTAGTACATGGCCTGTGATCTCTATAGATTTTCCTGCAGAGGACCACCTTAGTCTCTGTTTTTAGCTCATTTGGAGGTCAGTTAATTGAATAAACCCCAACATAGAATGTTGCATTTTACTCATTTATTGAGAAATTTCCTTAAAACAGTGACATTACTTTTATGTTTTCATTTTATCAACAAAAATACTGCACAAAACTTGTAAACAAAAGTGCATAAAGGCATTACTTTCACAATCCAGATACCTCTCCGCTCGTCTTTACTCCCTCCATTGCTGCTACTCTTTGAATTCCGGCGAAAGCAGTGGCCTGTCATGTAGTTCTTTTAACTTGCGTTACAGTGCAAGCTGGTGGAAAGAGAACTACAAAATGGCGACGTTCCATGTTTTTTTTTTTGTCACGACATATTTCCCGCTCCCGTCTGCTCCCGTTAACTTTCGATCCTGTACCGTCCCAATCCCGTGAATAACAGTTAAGTCGATTCCCATCCCACAGGAATCCCGTGGGAATCCCGTGACCCGTGGGATTCCCGAAAAAATGTCAGCCTCTAATTGGAAGGTCACATCAACTCCCTAGACTGATTGTTGTTGCTTTATGCTTTCTGTTAATCTTGTATGGCTGTGGGTTATAGTCATGCAGCTTATATTATAAGGCTGAGACAACGCAGCTCGGGTCCAACAACGTGTTTATTCTTCTTCTACAGCCTGGAGCACAACCTCACATAAATGCCCGGTTGCGCCCCTAGTGTTCACAGTCTTAACAACATGTATTGCTTTCACTACAATACAGCACAACCCTCTTTTCCAGAATACAAATATTTTCTTGACCCATATCTTTTGTGTATGAACATCAAACAGTCTTTCTTTTGTATGAACATGCAAAACATTTACAAACTTGCTTTTGATAAACATTCCTTTCCTTTAGTATTCTGTAATTAGGTTGCTTCATATATAAACAGACTGGATACATTGAAAATACATAAAACAGTACATTCACCTTTTCTTCTTCTTTTTTGTAAACAAACAAACCAACAACCAGATGCATAATGAACTGTAACTGAACTGTCCCTTCAATCATCCCTGTACCTGGAGGGTCGCCTGACTGCCTGGCCACTGCGTGTGTAACATGTAGGTACAACGTTCACACCTGCAGTAGGAGAAGTGTTTGTTTCCCCTGGTAGTTCCTCAGTGGATGGTTCTTCCAAGTCAGATTGTTCATCAGGAGAAGTGTTTCTAAACAAACTTGGGTGAATCTTCCTCAGATGTCTCCTATTTCTCTTAAGCATCTTTCCTGCTGGGGTTTGAACAGTGTAGGAATGTGGCTCCTCTCTCTGGTGGATAACAACTGCTGGCTCCCAGCCACGCTGTATCTGCATGTGCACTGTGTTACCTGGGTGTAACACAGGTAGTGACTTTGCACGTTCATCAAAGTGTTGTTTCTGGCGGGTCTGCATGTCTCTTATTTTGGTGGGAATGTCGTGTGGGGTAGATTGTTTGAGCACAGCACTAGAACATGGCATTGTGCTGTGCAGGACTCTTCCCATCAGCATTTGAGCAGGTGACATGTTCAGTCCTGTGACAGGTGTATTTCTCAGGGACAGTAGCACTAGATGTGGGTCTGTGCCGGTATGCATTGCTTTCTTTAGAGCACGTTTAACAGTCTTTATAGCTTGCCCTGCCATTCCATTTGAGGAGGGAAAACCTGGGCTGGAGAAAGTGAGCTTTATTTTCCACGAAGCTGCAAATGATTTCATCTCATAGCTTGCGAAAGGAACATGATCACTCACTATCTCCTTGGGAATCCCATGTCGTGCAAAGACAGACTTCATCTTTTGTATCACTGTCCCTGCTGTTTTGTCTGGTAGATTCAGCACTTCAGGGTATTTACTCAGGTAGTCAACTAACAACAGATATGACTGGCCATTCAGCTCAAAGATGTTGGCCCCAAGTTTCATCCATGGTAGCTCTGGGACTACATGTGGGATAAGTGGTTCCACTTGGTGTCTTGGTTGCATTTGTTGGCACTGTGCACATTTCTCAACTATGGTTTGTATATCACGTGCCATTCCAGGCCAGTACTGTACAGTACTTTGCGTGCTTTGGCTTTAGTGCGCTGTACTCCTTGATGTGCAAGATGCAACTTTTCTAAGATTACCTTCCTGAAGTTTTGTGGTATCACAATTTTGTCCCCGACCATAACAATGTCTTTGTGTATGCTGATATTATGTTGCATTGGCCAGTAGCTGTGGAGGGATCTATCCAAGCTTTTCATTTGTGTAGGCCAGCTGTTCATGTGTTTTTCACCCACAGCTTGTAACACACTGTCTGCTGCAGTTGCCTTTTTTAGCTGGTTGAGTGTGTCCTCACTTAAGGCATCTGTGGCTTCTATGGCATACACAACTCTCTCCTCACAGGGATTCTCATCAACATGGTTGTTGTTGTTGATTGTTATGGCTCGTGAAAGAGCATCAGCAATGTACATGTGTTTACCAGGTGTATATGTAACAGTGAGATCATACCTCTGTAGCTGGAAGAGCATTCCTTGCAACCTTGCTGGTGCTTTGCAAAGTGGTTTACGCATGATCACTTCAAGAGGTTTATGATCAGACTGGACCGTCACTGGTCTCCCGTAAACATAATGGTGAAATCTTTTGGTGGCGAACACAATGGCAAGCAACTCTTTTTCTATTTGTGCGTATCTCTTTTCAGTGTCTGTGAGTGCTCGTGATGCGTAGCACACAGGGTGACCTTCTTGTAGCAGACACGCTCCCATTCCATCTTTTGAAGAGTCAGCTTGCAGTATTAGCTGCTTTTTGAGGTCGTAGAATCTTAGAACTGGTGCTTGTGTGAGGGCAGCTTTGAGTGTCTGTAGCGCCTCACTGTGGTGTGGTTGCCGCCACAGTGTCCTTTTTGAGAAGTTGTCTTAGGGGTGCAGTAAGTGACGCCTCATTTGATATGTACTGTGCTAAGAACTTTGTCATCCCTAGCGTTGAAGACTTTGTTTGTCCTCTGGGGTGGGCATGTCCACTATGGCTTTGATCTTTGTGTCATCGGCTTTCTGGCCTGCTACTGTGATGACGTGCCCCATATATTTTACAGTGTTCACTTTGAACTGGATCTTGTCCTTATTAAATTTCACATTTGCTGCTTTTGCTCTCTCCATGACCTTATGTATGATCTCATCATGTTTGCGCTCTGTTTCCGCTGCAATGATCATGTCATCAGCTATGATGAACACACCAGGAATGTCCCCAAATGTTTCACAGTTCTTTTGCTGAAACACGTCACTTGCAGATTTGACTCCAAATGGAAGTCGGAGGAAGCGATGTCTTCCCCATGGTGTGTTGAAGGTGCATAGTTTTGAGGATGACTCATCTAATTTGATCTGCCAATATCCATCTTTTTCATCTAGAATGATGAAGACAGATTTTCCAGCAAGCCTGCTGCGGACATCCTCAGGTGTGGGAATGGAGTAATGCTGACGTTTGATTGCTCGATTCAGGTCACAAGGGTCCAAACACACCCTTAGTGTACTGTTTTTCTTCTGTGTAACAACAAGACTGTTCACCCGTTTTGTGGGCTCATTGACAGGAGTTATCATTTCTCTGTTCTTTAAAGCTTCAGTATGTAGCTTTTTTTATAAACACATTTCTTCACTCAGTCACTACCTCCCCACAGACTGATGTTAGCCAGGTAATCTCTGAAAAAAAAATATATATATATATATTGTCCCCTTGCTTCTCCAGGTGGTAAATAAGCATTTCTAAAAAGAAAAGGTGACACGCCATTTTCCAGCCAATAAAAACAGAGTTTTTAATCAGCCAATAAAGAGCTGCGTTCCAGTTGTCCTCAACAGAGCTTCTCACGCCCCAACCCACGCCCCCACCTGTCCCAGCGCCGCGCACGTTCTCGTTCAAAGGATTGGAAAGCGATGCAGAACTGTTTTGTATGTCACACAAATTATTAAATTCCCCTTCTTAATCCCTGATCAGGACTTTTTTTTTTCAAAAGTCAAATAATCGCTTCATCCACCGCTCTGTACCGCTTCCTCTGCCGACTGCGATGAATGAGGAAGTGAAATTGTCACGAGTGAATAAAAGTAGGGTTCAACGTGGCTGCCAGAGGCTCTGAAGATTTCCTGGTGTTCTGGACTAGCGCCCCATGGTTTTATTTTTTATTTTTTAGAAGGTTTTAGTAACATATAAACACAGAATATCGCAGCGTCTCCAAGAGACTGCAGCTGGGGGCGGAGCAGATCTCAAGTTCAGCGGAGAACGGACTGTAGCTCCCCCCTCAGAGCTCTGAGGGGGAGGGAGCAGAATGCTTTTCCTTGTTGAAAATTTTTCTAAGTGTTTTGGTCATACAGAAATCGCAGATAGTACCTTTAAGTCAGTTATTGTCTTTTTAAGTGAGTCCAATATGGAGAGAGGCACGTTTCTGCATGCATGAATAACAGGTGTAACATTTGGATCTATGTGTATGTGGTGAACTCCAGGGAACTCACCTAAACCTGTGAACACCTCAGCATATTTCTCCACCAGCTCTTCTTTGGTGTCTGGTGATTTATTCATCTTTAGTGGCGTTGCTCCGATCGTGTTGATTCGCTTCACCAGTTGTAGCTCCTCGCAGGCTTGACCCCCCAGGATCGCCTTGTCTGCTTGGCTGGATACAAGGAAGTGGAGCACGGCACTGCCTTTGTTAGTTTTACATTCAAGAGAAGCAAGTCCATCTGCATGTATACGAGTACCACCAAAAGCTACTAACACAGTTTTTGTGGGTTGTAGTTGAATGGGACCCGGCAGTTTGTGGTAAATGTGCATAGGAAGCACATTTGCTTCTGCACCTGTGTCAAGCTTGAACGTGATGGGCACACTTCTTATTGTAGCTGTTTCTGTCCAACTTTCTGCCTCATTGTTGTCCCTCTGTACAATTCCTATGTACAGAGTGTCCATATCAGCCTCTAAGTTATTCACAGTCTTTGTTTTATAATAGGTGTTGATTTTTCCAGTGTTTGATCTGCACACCTTTGAGAAGTGGTTATTTTTTCCACATTTGTGACATGTTGCCCCATATGCTGGACATTGTCTAGGCTCATGTTTGCTTCCACATTTTGTACAAACTGCTTGCTTATATAGGTGTTGATTTTTTCAGTGTTTGATCTGCACACCTTTGAGAAGTGGTTATTTTTTCCACATTTGTGACATGTTGCCCCATATGCTGGACATTGTCTAGGCTCATGTTTGCTTCCACATTTTGTACAAACTGCTTGCTTGTTACTGGTTTTATTTTTGCTTTGTCCCCATTTTATGTGTCCAGATGTTTTCTTTAATGCATCTACTGTTGCTTCCTGGACTATAGGAGGTGAGTGCATGGCTTGGATTTGTGTTTTAGCCACTTCTACAGACCTGCAAATTTCAATGGCCTTATTCAGAGTGAGCTCTTTGTCACGCAGTAATCTCTCCTTCAGATGAATGTCATTTATGCTGAACACCAGCTTATCTCTAATCATATCATCCACAATTTGGCCAAACTCACAGTCTTTGCTTTTTTGACGCAGTTCTGTGACATACTTGTCCACTGTTATTCCTGTAGACATCGGATGTGACCAAAACTGATGGCGTTCAAAAACAACATTCTTCTGCGGGCTACAGTAGATTTTGAATGCTTTTAGGACCTCATCTACTGTGAGTGCGTCTCCGGCTGGTGTAATGGTGAGCGTGTTGTACACTTCTAATGCCTCCTCGCCGATAGTGTGAAGAAGAATGGCTATTTTAACCTCTTCATCTTTCTCGGACGCACCTGTAGCTGTCATGTAGAGATGAAATCGCTGTTCCCATCTGCGCCATGCCTCAGACAAATTGCCGGTGAGTATGAGCGGCGACGGTGGCTTGAACTGCTCCATGCTAATGCTATGTTAGCTTTGGCGCTAATCTTTTTATAGCTCACTTGCACCGTCGTTTCTGTTCACTGACTCGGCAGCCAAACTTCTGACACCATGTTGTAGCTTTATGCTTTCTGTTAATCTGGTATAGCTGTGGGTTATAGTCAAGCAGCTTATATTATAAGGCTGAGACCACGGAGCTCAGGTCCAACAACGTGTTTATTCTTCTTCTACAGGAACACAACCACATAAATGCACCGTTGCGCCCCTAGTGTTCACAGTCTTAACAGCATGTATTGCTTTCACTACAATACACCACAAAAAAAGTTGGTCAAAATCAACTTCAAGTATAACAGAAGTGTTACGTTTTGGAGCTGAGTGCAGCCCGAGACACCTACTCCGGGTCACAGGACCTACCTCCAGCTCCACACGTCCATCCCCAGTCTCAATCTCCCTCAGAAATGGCAACTCATACTAAATAAATCAAGGAAACCTGAATTAAGTTTTATCAATTGTATTAAAGTAAAGGCAGGAAAAGGTTACAGTTTACAGCACTGGCTCTCTGATATGATCAGCATCCGGAAGAGAGAGATGTTGTTGTTGTGGTGTTTTTTTTTTTGGCGGTTGGCAACCAACTTAATGGTGCCTTACCGCCACCAACTGGTAAGGAGTGTGGATCAGGATTCTACTGATTCAACTACTGTATACTGACTAAAAAACAAAATTAAAAAAATTAAAAAAAAAAAATCTTTTTAAATAAATAAATAAAAGAAACACCTAGAAAATACTGCAATGAGTAATTAAATCCTACCAAATAAACCAGTATTTCGAAGAAACTGCAATATCAACGGATAACATCTCTCTTCCCTCAACACTTCTGATAATTTGTATCTTGTTTGAATCTTTTCAAGATTTCGGGTAAGAATAAATCTTTCCTTAACATATTTATTATAGTGTAGCATAACATGCTCAACTGTTTCTTCCTGGCCACAGAAGCCACAATTTCCTGTATCAATTTTTCCCATTTTAAACAGTGTGCTGGTTCAACCCAGTGTGTCCAGTTCTGAGGCAAGGCAAGATGGCCGCGCTCAGTGCAGCCGCAGCTTCACGAGTTCCCGGATCATCTCTAGTTTTTAGTAATTTTAATAGTGTTTTTGTACCTGACTCTGCGCGTTTTTTGCGGGTGAATTACAGCCGAACTGAACTGTTAAGAATCGGAGCGGATTTACCACAGGGCACAGCTGAAATCAGCAAC
>JBBPBX010021525.1:7698-29677 GCA_038048925.1 Garcialebias charrua | reverse complement strand
TATATATATATACATATATATATACATAATATATATACATACATACATACATACAGTATATATGACCACAGTGTCCTTATATCAAGGTTAGCACAATGGGCTGGTGTTGCAGGTGCAGCATTAGAATGGTCCTGTTCTTACCTTTTTCATTAATTCAACCTTTATTTAAACAGATAAATCACATTGAGCCTCGAAGACTCATTTACAAGTGAGATCTGTTTGGACAGACAATAAAAGTGGTGAAAAATTACACATAGGGTTTGGAGACAGTAACAGGAGTTTCTGTGTTAAGGTTGGAAATAGTGTATCTGCATCACTGACTCTGCCCGGTGGGGTCCCACAGGGCTCGATTCTTGGAACTATTTTGTTTTCACTTTGTCTGCTCCCTTTGGGGTCTATCATGAGGAAATGTGATCTTTCATTTCATTGTTATGCTGATGACTGTCAGATTTATCTGCCCTTTAAACCTCAGTTCTTGTTACATTCGCCCTCTGTTAAAATGTCAAATGTTAAAATGAAGCTCAGAGGAGATGGGGCTTTTTCAATCATGGGCCCTAAACTTTGGAACAGTCTACCCCTCAACGTTAGACAGGCCACTTCACTTCCTGCTTTTGAATATCTCCTAAAAACACACCTGTATTCAATTATGTTTAACACAGTGCGATTTATTGACAATTTCATTGTTTTTCATTGTTTTTTGTGTTTTTGTTTTTGATGTTTTTTGATCTTATTGTTAAGCACTTTGGTAACAGCTGCTGTTTTAAATGTGCTTTATAAATACATATGACTTGACTAATTGTAGCAAAAATATTATGACCTTTGGTGGCAGGTGATAAAAACCACACTTTAAAAGATTTAAATTATAACTTTAACTTGTTGCAGACTACACACATGTACAGTGAACTTATCCATAAAATGATCTAATATGAATAAAGTTGCATTACTTATTTCCCCTCCTGAGTTCTGGCCCAGGAGAGGAAAGAGACTTCCCTCCAGCTGAAACGTCCATGATGAATGATGAAGATGAAGAAGTGGAGGAAGTGAAGCGACGGACTGAGACTGGAAACAGATCAAAGTTGTCTCTCTGCGCCGCTCCGTTAACACCAACAGAACCTCCACAGATTTATCTTCCCCTAATGGACCGTGAAGTCATCGACACCGGCCAATCCTTCAGAGTTTTCTCATCACCAGTAAATCAGAGAAAAACTCCGGTAGTTTTTATATCTGCCAGTGTTTTCGATAAACACCCGAAGATTTACAGTACTTTACTGCTGCTGCAGATTTTGGATGAAGTGCTTTCTAAAGTATTGTTGCTCATTGCTCGAATAAATCCAAAACATTTATTGGCTTATCCTTCAACTCTCTGAGATCCAGGATTTATACAGCTCCCAGTTCCTGTGGAAGGTCCAGTTATGGCTCGGAAAAAACAGAAAGACATAAAAGTGTACCAGCAAATAGAGTTTATGGCCACGAGTTTGGAGAATGAAGAAAAAAAATTGACGTTTCATGCATTAATGTCGTTTTTTTTTTTTTTAAACAAATGCCTGAATTATTTAAGGATTTATCACTAACAGAAAGGATGCATGTCGCCTCATGCAGAGTTTAAAAAAGGCTGCTGTAGTCGTTTTGGTTAAGTCTTGAAAATCTCACGAAAAGCAGAGGAATCCCCCTAACTACAGGTGGTCCCCAAGTTACGAAGCAGTTCCGTTCCTAAGCCCGTTAGCAAAGGTGGGCGCCAGACCGCTTGGGAGTGCTAAAGCGCTAATCCGCTAATAGCGGACCTAAACAATTTGTTAGCGCTATAGCGGATTGACTAACTTTTATAATTCATAAGCGGATTTGCGCTATATTTTTATTTAAAATGCAGTACCGCTAATAACTAATTATCTATCAGTAAAAATGAAAAAACGTATTTACGGGCTCTTAAATCAACCGGACGACTGCTAACAGACCATATCCTGTCAGCGCCGGATGTGGTCCGTGACAAAAAAGCGTCCCCCTCAGTCTCTTGGCTAGAGAGAGCGCTCTCTCTATAGCAGTTAGCAGCCAGTGTGTTACTCTGCAGCCTTATTGCTTGTTTTCGAAGAGTCAGACGAAGAGTTTTTAACATGGAGGGTGAACTTATGGATGTTTCTCAGCGGCCTACGCGACGCGTCAGCGCCTCATTTGCCCTCTTCAAAATGGCGATGGCCACAGAAGCAAAGGACTTTACAACAAAACACGGTAAAAACAATTATTTCTTTGCTGAGAAAAAATATATTTCTTAGCTGACTTTATAGCGCAAAGTTTTTCTGCGCTCAACCGTTTCACGAAATGGTCAAATCTGCTGGATTTTAAAAAGTAGTTCACCATTTGCACGTTAGCGCGTTAGCATTAGCTTCCGCTAGCTTTGCTAATACATAAGCGCTTTTGAAATTGCGAACCTAAATAAATTAATAAGCGCTTTAGAAATAGCGGAACTAATTTTTGGATTAGCGCTGCCCAGCACTGCCTGTTAGTAACACGGAAATCGTTGTAAGTCGGAAAATACGTCCAAACGGCACCTCATACATCCAAACGGCCCCTCACACATACAGTACAGGTGGTCCCCGACTTACGACGACATTGACTTACGAGGTTCCGAATTTACGAGCTATCATATTTAATAAGAATATGAAATTAAATTTTTTTTTGTTTTTGTGTTCAAATGTTCTTAATTTCATGTGTACAGCACTTTGTTGCAGCTGTGGTTGTTTTAAATGGCTTTATAAATAAAGTATTATTATTATTATTACATATTATTATTATTACAGTATTCTGAAGCCAATTACGGAGTTTCCGTCAGTGTCCGGCAGTGTTCGGCAGTGTTCGGCAGTGTCCGGCGGTGTTCGGCGGTGTTCGGCTGTTTAGCCAGTTAGCTCCGGCCTCGAGAGCCGGGTTCAGACGGACAGTGTCCGTTTAGAGATTCCTGCGCTCGGATACATGAGCAGGAGCTGAACGGCGGTTTTGTGGAGTGACGGATGGACGAAGGAAAACAACGCTGTGAAGCAGCAGACAACGTGCTGGGTCGGAGAAGCAAAAGATAACATGCTAACAAAACTAGCTGTAGGAGGGACGGGTGGATGCTATCGCTCTCACCAGGGACACGGAGCCGACAGGCGACGGAGCTCGCCTCGATGTCTGCCTGGCAGCCTCAGATGTTGGATTGTTATCGAGCTAACAGCTGCGGCAGCCTTTTTGGAGGGTCTAACATGCTAACGTAACGTGGCCTAACATGCTAACACAGCGGAGCTAACGCGGCGGAGCTAACACAGCGGAGCTAACATGCAAACAGACGGAGACAAGCAGCTCAAAGTAAGAAATTATTTTTTTATTTTTATGTATGTTCTTTAAAAATGTTTTAAAGTGTTAGGATAGGCAAAGTGCTTGGTAACTGTTCATTACTGTACATGTACGTGTATCAGTGGCGGCTCGTGCAGTATAAAAGGTAGTCCCCGATTTTTAAAAGGTAGTCCCCGATTTACGAGATTTTCGTCTTACGAGATAGTCGTAGTAACGGAACTCGCTTGTGAGTCGGGGACCACCTGTACTGTATTTTTACCAAGCACTTCGACTATCCTAACACATTACCCTACATAATTATCAAAAAACACATACATTCAGAGCCATAATGAAGGGAAAAAAATAGTTAATTTCTTACTGGGAGCTGGTGAGCTTCCTGCAGCTTCACAGCGTTTACAGCAACGTCTGTTAGTATGTTAGCTCATTGCTAGCATGTTAGCTCATTACTAGCATGTTAGCTCGTTGCTCAGCTGTAGCCTGTCTGCCTCGTAAACCTCCGCTCAAAACAATAAGGTCTCCTGTATTTCCACGCGCGGACCAGGGTCCAGAGTTAGCATATTTAGCATATTAGCCCTCCTGACCTCCTCTGCTCTGGTCTGCCTGAGGTCTCCTGTAAAGGCTCGGATATAGTTGCGCTTTGGTCCGCAAGCTGGAGCGCGCGTGCTGCGCGCGCACTGTGCATGCGTTTATAGTGTAGCACGGCAGAGCTTGGCAAAGTGCTGTTCTTTTACGGACCAGCAGGTGGCAGTACCCTCTAAAACCTGTGCATATGTTGCAAGAAAGGGTGTAGAAGAAGAAATCTACCGTAGAAGAAGAACTGTTTGAAATCACACAACAAAAACAAATAGCTTTCTGCTCGCGTGCTGAACTGTTGTCTTTATTTGCGGCTTTCAATGCATGGAGTCAGCGGAGGAGAAAGCGATCACGTGACTTTTGGCGAAAAAACAAAAGAAAAGTCCGACTCCAGATCAGGAATGAAGGAGAATTTTAACATTTTGTGTCACAAAACATTCCTCCATGCGTCGCGACGCCGTTTCCACGACCACAGCGGCGCAGACAGCTGCAGATTCTGGCGTGAAGACTGTCGGTGAGGTCCACACCCGACCTGTCAATCAATTTGGCGCGCGCGCTAGGCTTGCGGAGCTTCAAAATCTAGGAGGTGCACGACCACGCGCGAAACCAACGCGCTGGCCAAAGCGCGGGGGCGGGGACTTCGCGATTGCGTCACTTTGGCCGCGCGCCCTATGCGACGCGTCAACTATATCCTAAGCTTGAGTTTGCATCAAGCTCCCCCTCCCTCCTGTATGTTTCGTTTCGGTACCGTATTTTCTGGTGTAAAGGCGGATAAACCACGTAACTTGAAACAATGCTTTTCAATGGGAGGGCGTTCGCAACCGCGAAACGTCGTAACTCGAGGCCGTCGTAACCCGGGGACTACCTGTATAGGATTGATCAACACGGAAAGTTTTCATCCTCGTCTAAAAGGTAGACGACTGTCAGCCTCAATGACAGAAACAAGTCGAGGCCACAACAGAGGAGCCTGCTAACTGAAAGCTTTGCCTTCCATTTTAGAAACTCTAGGAAACACACGTAAGCCTGCAGTCAGGGAGCGACAGCTCTGTTAGGAGAACATGGAACAAAAGCATTCTTTAACGTAAGATGGAGCTTATGTTGAGCCCTTTGAACGTTAGATGATTCTAAACTATTCCGAGAAGCTAAAATTGGAGGTCGCAGCTGAGTTTAGTATTTTCATCACAATTACTGTTAATAATTAAGAAGCAAAATCATAGCGTGCTTTATGAGATAATGAACACTTAATTTAGTTTTAAACTGAGCAGCAAAGTTCTATTCCTTTCTAATCACATTCAAAATATTCAAATTTACCTCAAAACATTTCACCTTTTTCCTGTAAAGGTTTTTTATCTTGAATACATTTTTTACAGCGCTTCTTCAAGCACTGAGCGGTTCTCCTTCTGAAGCTCTGTGAACCAGAACTGTTCTGCCCTGACTTGTACATAAACGTGTCTGTCATCAGTTTGTTGTGATGCATTCGAGGCTCGGAGGATTAATATTAATGTGCTGTGAGCGGTTTGCTGATTTCACTTTAAATTATTTGCCTGACAGGCGCCACTTTCTGCCTGAAGAAGCCCGGTGAAGCAAAACAAAATGGCACATTAAGAAGTTCCTTTTAGGCTTGTTGGGTCTTTAAAGTTTGACAGCTTGTGTTTTTATCTTCACATAGTTCCTTTACATAGATAATATATATTTTAGGTGCATTTCTTATCTTATATCTGCTCCTGAAAGGTTCTAATATGCCTTTTTAATGCTTTGAGGAAATATATTGAGCCACCAGATGGCGCTGTTTGCTGCACAGTGAGGGAACAACGTCTGTAAACTTTAATACTGTACAACGGATTTTATATACATTTCCAGTCAAATGTATTTGTTTGCATCCCTTCAAAGACATAAATGTGTCTTAATTGCAAAACTAATTAGAAAAATCCAAATGATTAAAATGTGATCTAATGAGTCAAAGATTAATAGATGACAATATGTCAAAATCCTATCGCCTTACAACCTAGATGTTTTTTAATTTCATTTTAATGCCATTTTCTTCTCAATTTGTATGAATCCTTTTATGATTGTCCACTGTCGTCATCATTCTTTGTTAGAATCAGGTCTCTCTTGTAAATTAGTCCCTGAGGCTCAGTGGGATTAACCTGTATAAATAAAGGTTCAATTAAAAAAATAAAATAAGGTTTTAAAAGTCTTAAAATCCCCTCAGGATCACAATCACAATGTTTAATCGTCACCTCAATTGTGTATTTAACTCATTTGCTTTGAAAATATGACAAGTTACAGGTAACTGCTGCTCTACAACGTGCTTTAACAAACAAATCCTCAAAGTTAAACTGCACGTATGATGAACTGTTCAGATCATTCACACGGGGCTTTATTAACAGTAAAGGACTTTCAAACCCTTTAGAATCTACTTTGACTCGTTTTCTAAACACTTTTCCAGACTTTGATCCGTCTGACCAGAGAACAGTTTCCTGCTTTACCTCGTTTGAAACGTGCTGCTGCACAGTTCATGCGTTCACGGTGATCTGTAAAAGTGTTTCTGAGCCCATCCAGATTAATGCAGTCGCCCCTGAGGGTCCGAAGAGCACGGCCATCCAGTATTGACCTTTTCGCTCAGGGATTTCTACAGATTCTTGAATATTTTTGATGAATGAATATGTAATAATAATAATAATAATGTCATATTTTTGTCATCTGTGTATGTTTCCATACAAGACGAAATTTGACTCTGCATTTAACCCAATCACCACCAGGTGGGGCAGTGGGCAGCTATAGAAAGCGTGCCGGGGAGCAGTTGGGATGAGATGTGCTGCTCAAACGCACCACAAGTTATGCCGTGACTGGGGTTCGAACCTGGGTCCTTCGGGTCCCAAGTCCGGTTCCCCTGCCACTACACCATCTTGGCGTCAAATTGATACAGATTTCCTTCTGAGAGACATTATTCTGAAATATCCTGATGCGTGCTCAATAATCCAGGTAGAAAAATCTAAAAAAGTTAAGTCAGGTCCTCTGGACGGATTCTTCCTGTTGAAACATTTCGTCTTTTATCCAAAAGGCTTCTTCAGTCACTAAACTCAGTCCTATAAATATGACCTTCTCATAGTGGATCAACCAGTTTGCTGGAGACATCCAGAACTACTGCAGCTGTTCACATGATAAAAGAGGAGCATCAGCCTAACGACCGATCGTTAGTGCCATGCCGGCTGCTTGATAAACTACTGCCCTCCTCAGGGTGATGAAGCCCTCCGGTTAGAGGGCGAAACGTCTATCCACAAAAAAAAAAAAAAAAAAGAAAAGAAACTGTCCAGATGTCCTGATTGACCATTATCGTATTTTGTACTTGGATGATTGAGCATGAACTTTAATGTCTTGAACCACTTTGGCTTTGGTTACCTGCCTGGGAGGAGTCGACATGGGATAGAACAACCCCCAGAAACCATCTCCACTAAAGGAGTGTACTGCTTAGTGGGGAAAACAGTTTGACTCTTCAGACTGATTAAGCCCTCTGGTGGAACGTCTTTCCACACACAAAAAAAAAAAGAAACATGCAGATGACCTGACTGACCATTATTGGATTTTGTACCTGGATGATTGAACATGAACTTTGATATACTGCCCTGTTGCCCTTATGCCCAGCCATCGTGGCACTAACGATCGGTCGTTAGGCTGATGGTCCTCCTTTATCATGTGAACAGCTCTGGATGTCGACAACAAACTGGTTGATCCACTATGAGAAGGTGATATATATACAGGTAGTCCCCGACTTACGACAGCCTCGAGTTACGACAATTCAACTTTACGAACGCAATCCCATTGAAAAGCATTGCTTCGAGTTACACGGTTTATGCGCCATAGGAGGGAGGGAGGTTGACGCACGCTCAGTGGACACTTAAGGCTTGGTTATAGTCGCGCTTTGGTCCGCAAGCTGGAGCGCGCGGGCTGCGTGCGCACTCAGCCGTGCGGCTTCATGCGTTTATAGTGTCGCACGGTGGCGCATGGCAAAGTGCTGTTCTTTTACGGACCAGCAGGTGACAGTACCCTCTAAAACCTGTGCATATGTTGCAAGAAAGGTGTAGAAGAAGAAATCTACAGTAGAAGAAGAACTGTTTGAAGTCACACAACAAAAACAAATGGCTTTCTGCTCGCTCGGGGAATTTAATACATTTGTATCACATACAAAACATTCCTCCATGCGTCGCGACGCCGTTTCCACGACCACAGCTGCGCAGACAGCTGCAGGCTCTGGCGTGAAGAGCGTGAAGGCTGTCTGTGAGGTCCTCACCCGAGCTGTCAATCAATTCAGCGCGCGCGCTAGGCTTGCAGAGTTTCAAAAATTCCGAGGTGCGCGACACGTGCCAAACCGACGCGCGGGGCCAAAGCGCGGGGGCGGGGTCTATGCGATTGTGTCACTTTGGCCGCGCGCTCTCTCGCACCCTATGCGACGCGTCAACCTTAAACCAGGCTTAACAGGAGGGAGGGAGGTTGACGCACGCTCAGTGGACACTTACAGGAGGGAGGGAGGGGGGGAGCTTGACACGCTGGAAACTTACAGCAGACCGGAGCAGAGGAGGTCAGGAGGGGCTAATATGCTAACTCTGGACTGAACCGCGCGTGGAAATACAGAGACCTTATTTTTTGGAGCGGAGGTTTACGAGGCAGAGAGGCTACAGCTGAGCAACGAGCTAACATGCTAACAGACGTTGCTGTAAACGCTGCGGACCGCATGAAGCTGAAGGAGATCGGAGGTGCACGAGCTAACATGCTAACAGATGGAGGAAGAAATGACCAGCTGCCAGTAAGAAATTAACTCTTTTTTTCTTTCATTATGGCTCCAAATGTACTGTATGTGTTTTTTGATAACTATGTAGGGTACTGTGTTAGGATAGGTGAAGTGCTTGGTAACTGTACAGTACCGTACATGTACGTGTATATTGGGCGGCCAGTATGTGTTTTTCGACTTACGACGAAATCCGAGTTACGAACGGGCGTAGGAACGGAACTCCGTCGTAAGTCGGGGACTACCTGTATATTATGAGTTTATTGCAGCGCCTCAGATTGACAAAGTCTTTTGGGTAAAAGACGAAACGTTTCAACAAGAACAATCCATCAGAGAACCTGTCTTAACATTTTAAAGATGATTCTGGACTGGTTCCAATCATTTTAGACACGTGTTGTTCACAGACTGTTGAACCTTTTCCCATCTTTACCTCTGAGAGATTCTTTTTACTGACCTGTTGTTAATGATCTCAACTAGTTACAAAATGTCCCTCCAGCACTTTTCCAGTTTGCACCACTCAGTTTTTACAGCTTGTGTCTGTCCCAACATCAACATTTGAACACGACATGCACAAACCATCGCATTCTGTTTTTATTTACATTTTACACAACGTCTCAACTTGTTTAATGGTGTCACTTCTGTTCTTATTATTTATTCTGATCAACAAAGAGATGCTGAGTGCCTTATCAGAGTCAGCAGACGTCCCGTGCACGCTCGAGTCCCTGCAGCCTGCAGCTGCTGCCTTATCAGCTGATGATGCTGCTGGTGCTGATGCTGCTGGTGCTGATGCTGCACGGTGGCGCAGCCCGCATCCAGCTGATGGAGACGCGAGGGACGACGGGACAGCTGGAAGCAGCGTTCGGGTCGGAATAACTGGAGTCATGATCTGATCCTTTAAACCCAGACAGCTGCTGACGTGCACACGCCGGGGACAGGATCTTATTGATGCGCTGCTTGTGTTCGGCGGATTTCACAACTCGGCTTCAGGTGGGATCTATTGGATTTACAGGCAAAGTTTGAGTCTGGGATCTACTGAGAGAGAGAGAGAGAGGGGGACCGAGGAGATGGATGGATCAGTGTGAGCGCCGTGCGTAAACTCCCTCCGTGGGGGGCGCAGAGAGCAGCGCGTTCAGGGGGTGTGGGGGAAACTTTCAGTCCGGGATGCAGCGGACGGAGCCTGAACGCAGCGCACCTGGTTTGTGGATGGGATTGTAATCCAGTGGTTGATGGAGGATGGTTCC
Organism: Garcialebias charrua; assembly: GCA_038048925.1. NCBI lineage: Eukaryota > Metazoa > Chordata > Actinopteri > Cyprinodontiformes > Rivulidae > Garcialebias > Garcialebias charrua. The sequence goes on along the minus strand of JBBPBX010021525.1, from coordinate 19,756 downwards.
GAGCCGTGGACCCCCTGCGCGTGCTGGAGGGGAGAGCAGCGCGCACTTCCACAGGTGTTCCCTCTGAACAGGTGAGTCTGCAAAAGTTGCTCAGAGAGGAACAACTCTTGTGCCATATTGTTTTATCTTTGTGCACAATAAAACCAACTCCGTGTCTGAAAGAGTCCCAGCCCATAGCCGGTGTCTGCAACCTGCGGCTCTGGAGCCACATGTGCCCAACATGTGGCTCTTTGGTCTCTCTGCAGTGGCTTTTTCAAGCTTTAACCAAAACTAACAAAAAACTGAATTTTATTGGTTATACAAACAACAATAAAGTACTAGTTTTAGCAGTTTCCCAGTAATTTATTTCGCAAATATGTGAATACTGGAACAAATACATAGAACATTAACTTTATGCTTTATCTCTATACTGATTTTTTGACAATAAAAAAAAAAAAGTACGGTAGGTCTGCATAGTTCATAGTTTTTATTAATTAAATAAACTATCCCCCCACCCCAAGAATCTGGTTCTTTCATTTTTCTTAAATTGTAACAATATCAATAAATGTTAAAAATCATTACAGGTAGTCCCCGACTTACGAGCGCTCTTACTTACGAGGTTCCGGACTTACGAGCTCACTAACGAACAGTCAATTTGAAAAGAACATAGAAAATACAGCACTTTTCTGTGTTTTTAGATGAAAGTGTGTTAGCTAACCATTTAGAAACAAGTTTCTGAGCATGTTTACTAACTAGTATGTACGTTTGTGATGAAAGACGAGTGTTCGTAGTAGCGCTAGCATGAATTTTCCGGCTTACGACCGAAAATCTGGACTTACGAGCAACACGTGTTTCGGGTTCCGACATACGAGATTTCGTGCTACGAGATAGTTGTACGAACTCGCTCGTAAGTCGGGGATTACCTGCAGATATTTTTGGCTTCATAATGTCACCCCTAGTGGCCACAAAAGCCTCCTCCAACAAACCTACAGTGGCCCATGGGCCACCAGTTGATAACCACATTATAACATGTTGTTGCGGCTCTGAACACTTATAATTTAGTGAACGAAGGTGTAAAAATGCCTCTTTTGATCGTAAAGGTTGCAGACCCCTGGCCCATAGAAACCTTCAGCGTTTTCACGATCAGCAGAAATAAAACTTCACCCTCTCTGACTTTCACTCAGTCTAAAAACAATCAGATGCAACGATTTGTATCATTTCCCTGACCTTAACTAATAATTTCAATGATTTCATCACATTTAAATAAATGAGTTAAATTGCATCCAAATTTGACAACCGCAATTTCTCAAATTGTTACAGATAAAACTTTGCTTTTGACATAAAATGAGGTAAATTCTAATGGTTTAAATCTGCAATGGCTCAAGAAATAATCAAACTAAGCAAATATTAACCCATCGTTTATACCTGTTATTAGTTCAAACAAATTTAATTTCAACATAATTCTTTTTTTTGCTTAAACTTTTTAATCAAACTTCAAACACAAGAGACATGTATACCAATTATTACCAATTTAGAGATTAGATTAAATTTATGGCTTGGCTAAAGAATCTGTTAATATGAGTTTTGTTCACTTCTGTTGAAGTTATACTAAGTGTTAATCTATTCTAATTAGTGTTTGCTAAGTATTGTTAAAACTATGAATGATTACTGTTAATCAATTGTATTGAAAATGAAAATAAGTATCTTATGTGTTTTACTCAATTGTAATCTTTGTTGAAAAAAAACACCCTCCCCCTCTGCTGGTGTTACTTTAGTAGACAAAGAATCAGTCTTGTCTCACTTTGAACAGTTCTACTTAATGTTTAATTAAGGCTAGTAAGTCTAAATTGTGAACTATAAAGATTAATATTAAGAAATGTGATTATGGGCTCTTCTAATAGAAAGTTAGGCCTTTATATGTGAAATAACGACAGTACACACATTTTGAATAAACTGATCAAGACGGTGACATTTCTAAAGCATGCAAAAGACGTGAAAAAGTAACATTCCTAAAAGGTATAAAATCCTTCAATATCAAGATTTTTAGGACGCTGTAATCCCAGTTCCGTAATGGTGAAATGGGAATGGGGAGCATTAACCTTCAGGTTTTAGCTGTTTCTCTGCTCCGACCTGAAGCCGAGGCTTGACTTCGCTCCTCGTCGTGCTGTTGGGTTCTGCAGGAGTGTGTTAATAAGTGTTGAAGCAGGGAAATAACTTGGTCCTCAGGAATGCAGTGTAACTCCTGCATGTCTCCCCTTCAAAATAAGACAACAGTGCAAGATGTATAATTTTGCCTTTTTTACACCTGAACCATTAATTTGTAATTTATGCCATCATTTTTCAACTTCCAGTTTTCTTCTTTAGTTACAGATAAATAATTTGTGGATTTGTTGCTCTTGAGCGCTTCAGCCTGATTAATGTGTCGTTTTTCTTTCAGTGGACCCCAAATCTCAAAATGCTGAGCTGTGGATAGAGAGGTGCCCTGCGTCCCTACAACCCCTCTCCTCATCATTTCCTCATCCCTTTTTACGGCGTTTTCCACTCTTCGTTTGCCCTCCATCACCGTTTGCATCTTCTCGTCCCACCCTGAGACCCACCACCTCCTCCTCATCCCGCAGCACACATGCAGGCCAAGAAGCGGTACCTGCTCGTGTCTGTGGTGGCCGGTCTACTCTTCCTCGTCTACCTGTGGGGTCTGCAAATTGAAGAGTTCCCCCAGCAGCAGCAGCAGCCGTACCAGTATCCACAAACTCCCCAGCATCATCAGCACCACCAGCAGGACCAGTACTACCACGAGAGGCAGCGGGACGTGTACCAGCCTCTGCCCCAGAGACTCCCGTCCAGACCGGCCAGACGCTGGCCCGAGTCGACCGAGCGGCTGGAGCCGTATCTGGAGGGAGGAGAGCAGGAGGTAAACCGAACGAACAAAAGAAGCTGCGGGAAATAATTTACTGATCAGAGGGAGTTTTATCAAAAAACAGAGTTAAAATCAGTGGTGGGATGTAACTAAGTACAAAAACTATGTTAATGTACTTAAGTACATTTTTCGTGTATCTGTACTTTACTTAAGTAGAATTAAATGTGGGTACTTTTACTTTTACGCTACTACATTTTACATGAAGTATCTGTACTTTCCACTACTCTACATTTCTATAATGTGTTGAGTTACAAGTTACATTCACGTTGCAGCTTTTTGATTTGTCGTTAGTTTGAAAGTAACTGATGTCATGAGAGTTGGTCCACTGAATCACTGCAAAGTGGACAGGTAACATTAGACCTGCCTTCAAGAAGAGCTGGACCAGCGATGTATTTTCTACTATAAACGTCATTGAGCTGGGAGCACCCACAGCACCACTAACACACCCAAAATGGATTCCACCACAGAGATTCAGCCAGATAGAAATATTATTAAAAGACTATTGAAAGACTATTGAAATACAGTATTATTAAAAGACTATTGAAAGATTATTGAAAGACTATTGAAACATTATTGAAAAACTATTGAAATACAGTATTATTAAAAGACTATTGAAAGATTATTGAAAGACTATTGAAAGATTATTAAAAGACTATTGAAATATTGTTGAAAGATTATTGAAAGATTATTGAAAGACTATTGAAAGATTATTGAAAGACTATTGAAATATTGTTGAAAGATTATTGAAAGATTATTGAAAGACTATTGAAACATTATTGAAAGACTATTGAAATATTGTTGAAATATTATTGAAATATTATTGAAAGACTATTGAAACATTATTGAAAGACTATTGAAATATTGTTGAAAGATTATTGAAAGATTATTGAAAGACTATTGAAAGATTATTGAAAGACTATTGAAATACAGTATTATTAAAAGACTATTGAAAGATTATTGAAAGACTATTGAAAGATTATTAAAAGACTATTGAAATATTGTTGAAAGATTATTGAAAGATTATTGAAAGACTATTGAAACATTATTGAAAGACTATTGAAATATTGTTGAAAGATTATTGAAAGATTATTGAAAGACTATTGAAACATTATTGAAAGACTATTGAAATATTGTTGAAAGATTATTGAAAGATTATTGAAAGACTATTGAAACATTATTGAAAGACTATTGAAATATTATTGAAAGACTTTTGAAATGTTGTTGAAAGATTATTGAAAGACTATTGAAAGATTATTGAAAGACTATTGAAATATTGTTGAAAGATTATTGAAAGATTATTGAAAGACTATTGAAAGATTATTGAAAGACTATTGAAATATTGTAGAAAGATTATTGAAAGATTATTGAAAGACTATCCATCCATCCAACCATTTTCTTCCGCTTATCCGGGGTCGGGTCGCGGGGGTAGCAGCCTAAGTAGGGAGGTCCAGACTTCCCTCTCCCCAGCCACTTGGAACAGCTCCTCTGGGGGAATCCCAAGGCGTTCCCAGGCCAGCCGAGAAACATAGTCCCTCCAGCGTGTCCTGGGTCTTCCTCTGGGTCTCCTCCCGGTGGGACATGCCCGGAACATCTCACCAGGGAGGCGTCCAGGAGGCATCCTAACCAGATGCCCGAGCCACCTCAACTGGCTCCTCTCGATGTGGAGAAGCAGCTCTGGCTCTGGAACCAGTTTCCTTCCTATTGAAAGACTATTGAAAGACTTTTGAAATGTTGTTGAAAGATTATTGAAAGATTATTGAAAGACTATTGAAAGATTATTGAAAGACTTTTGAAATGTTGTTGAAAGATTATTGAAAGATTATTGAAAGACTATTGAAAGATTATTGAAAGACTATTGAAATATTGTTGAAAGATTATTGAAAGATTATTGAAAGACTATTGAAATGTTGTTGAAAGATTATTGAAAGATTATTAAAAGACTATTGAAATATTGTTGAAAGATTATTGAAAGATTATTGAAAGACTATTGAAAGATTATTGAAAGACTATTGAAATATTGTTGAAAGATTATTGAAAGATTATTGAAAGACTATTGAAAGATTATTGAAAGATTATTGAAAGATTATTGAAAGATTATTGAAAGACTATTGAAAGATTATTGAAAGACTTTTGAAATGTTGTTGAAAGATTATTGAAAGACTATTGAAATATTGTTGAAAGATTATTGAAAGATTATTGAAAGACTATTGAAATATTGTTGAAAGATTATTGAAAGATTATTGAAAGACTTTTGAAATGTTGTTGAAAGATTATTGAAAGACTATTGAAAGATTATTGAAAGACTATTGAAATATTGTTGAAAGATTATTGAAAGATTATTGAAAGACTATTGAAAGATTATTGAAAGACTATTGAAATATTGTAGAAAGATTATTGAAAGATTATTGAAAGACTATCCATCCATCCAACCATTTTCTTCCGCTTATCCGGGGTCGGGTCGCGGGGGTAGCAGCCTAAGTAGGGAGGTCCAGACTTCCCTCTCCCCAGCCACTTGGAACAGCTCCTCTGGGGGAATCCCAAGGCGTTCCCAGGCCAGCCGAGAAACATAGTCCCTCCAGCATGTCCTGGGTCTTCCTCTGGGTCTCCTCCCGGTGGGACATGCCCGGAACATCTCACCAGGGAGGCGTCCAGGAGGCATCCTAACCAGATGCCCGAGCCACCTCAACTGGCTGCTCTCCATGTGGAGAAGCAGCTCTGGCTCTGGAACCAGTTTCCTTCCTATTGAAAGACTATTGAAACATTATTGAAAGACTACTGAAATATTATTGAAAGACTATTGAAATATTGTTGAAAGATTATTGAAACATTATTGAAAGACTACTGAAATATTATTGAAAGACTATTGAAATATTGTTGAAAGATTATTGAAAGACTGTTCAGTACAGCAGGACAGATTCTCTCTCCCTAAAAAAACTTTGAAAACCAACTTCTTCTCAACTTGAACAAGAAATTATTGCTGCAATATTAAAATGTGTCAGTTCATGGATGTTAGGAGACAAGAGATGTCTCCAAATGTCTCAACACTCTGGTCCAAGTTTTGAAAATGGTGTCAGGTAGTTAAAATATTGTTCACTGTTGATCCATTACAAAGTTGACAAGACAGTATTTTAACTAGAGTTGAAGACAAACTAGAGTTAAAAACGATCAGATATTCCTTTGTTAGGTCTAATGCTCCTTTTTTCAAACAGACAACTTTTACTTAAAAGTTTTTACTGCAGTTTAAATGACACATTGCTTTCATTTTATGTTAAATAAAAACGTTCAAAGATATAATCATTCCTTTTTTTATTTTGCTTAATGACATTTAACTCTGCATGTCAACCCTGAAATTCTGCTGCACAGAATCACAAGTCCAAGTGTGAACTGTGTCACAGAGTAAACACAATAAAAACATGTATTATCTGCAGCATTGTTCATTAAAATGACTCCACACTATTAATGTATTACAGAAAATATACATAGGGTAGGTAGGCACACTTGATACTGTAGAGTCGACCATTGCATTAGGTAATACATTCAACAAGTACTTTTACTTTAATACTTTAAGTATTTTTAAAAGCAAGTACTTATTTACTTTTACTTAAGTAAAAATATTAATATGGTACTTCTACTTTTACTCGAGTACATTTTTGTCTGTTTACCGGTATTTGTACTTTTACTTAAGTACAGTGTTTGAGTACTTTCTCCACCACTGGTTAAAATACAATCAATGCTCTGTTTTTTTATTTTTTATTATTTAATGGTACACGATTTCAAAAGCATCACTGTCATAACAGAACGATCAAATAGATCTGGGCTGGATCCAGATGTTTAAAAGCAGCGTGGGCATGCAGCAAGAAAAAACTCATTGGAAGGTTGGTTTGGGTTTGGCGTTTTCTTTTTTTAAATGAAAGGCCAACAAGAGAAAACCATGTTAGATGGTGGTTTTATAACTCTAACATTCATAAAATAAAATCTCAGTGTGGGTGTTTTTTATGGTATTAACAACAGAGGAAGTCAGACACTGATTAAAGGATGATGTTTAAAAGTTAGAGATGTTAAAAACTTACAATTGTAAGATCTATGAAAAGTTTCCACCCAAAAAGCAGATTTTCTTTTAATAAATCTTGTTTTTTTGTTTATGTTTTGTTTTCACATAATTTTACAGTTTAAATTCTGACCATTAAAGGTTCAGTATGTAACTTTTCTAACAACATATTTTTAACATATTTCTTCACTCTGTCACTACCTCCTGACATACTGATTTTAGACAAGTAATCTCTGAAAAAAACTATTGTCCCCTTGCTTCTCTAAAAGCATTTCTAAAAAGCCACAGTGACCCACCGTTAACCAGCCAATAAAAACAGATTTTGTAACCAGCCAATAAAAACAGAGCTTGAATTTGAATCAGCCAATAAAAACAGAGCTTGAATTTGAATTTCAGCAGAGCAAGGGCAAGAGCAAGCCTCAGAGCCATATATGGCTCTGAGGGGGAGGGACCAGAAACGTGTCTCTTTTCAAAATTTTCCTAAGTTCCAGCGTGTTCCAGAAATTACATACTGAACCTTTAATCTTCAGCTTACTTTACTTCCTGTTTTATTTTGTCACCTTCACCCCCATGTGCATCAGACTCGTTTTACTTCCTGTCTGAATCTTACACCAGGTCTCAGTTTCTAATTAGCACACCTGCAGGGCTTTCATCGTCCTCCTGCTGTTATCCCTCTTGTCAAGACGTTCTAGTCAATGTTTTCTTAGAAGTTTATTATTACCTTCATACCTTTAACTGCTGCGTATGGATCCATCTCCTGATGCGTCGATGTAAAAATAAAGTAAGATGCAGTGAATCTAGGCTCTCTCAGATCTATCCAGATGTTGTGGACATATGTGATAGATGCAAGGGTACCCCTTGCAATCTTGGCCACATGTTCTTTCTTTGTCCCAAATTACATAATTTCTGGTCTGACTACTTCTCAATTACATCTTCTATTCTGAAAGTGAATTTGCAACCTTGTCCACTTGTTGCCATATTTGGTATCTCCAGCCCAACTAACTTCTGCTCAAAGGGAAATTATTGCGTTTACATCTTTATTGGCTAGACGTATTTTACTTTTACACTGGAAGTCTGATAAATGTCCCTCAACATCCCTCTGGGTGAAAGACGTATTGTTCTTTTTAAAGCTCGAAAAAATCAAATACACCCTGAGAGGGTCCACACAAAAGTTTTACCAAAAATGGCAATGTTTTCTTTCTTATTTTTCAAACTTGAAAGTTCTGCCCAACTGAAGGTGCCTGTCGTTGAGTTTTGATTTGAATATCAATATTAGTAGCCATTTCTGTAGTATATAGTATGAGGTTGACTTCGAGTTGAGATTGGGGGGGGGGGTGTTATCGTGTTTTTTTAAAAAAATTTTATTGTTATCTAATTTTTATTTATTTTTTATTATTATTATTATTGTTATTTTTATTTTATTTTATTTTTTTTCTCTTTTTATCTTTTTTTCTTTTTGGGTGATAATATAAAAAGAGGGTTGAAACTGTAATTTTCATCTTTGTGCAATGTTTTGTCAGTATTGTACTTATGATATTGACATGTGTCTATATTAAGATCAACCCTAATAAAAATAATTTAAAAAAAAAAAAAAAAAAAGATGCAGTGAATTGTCTGATAACAGTACTTTTACTGCACTTTTTGTTGAAAATCTTGGAAAATGGTCAGTTCATTTAAGGTTGAAGCAATCATTCCACTTATTTATGTCTTTTATTAAAAGCCACACCTGCTTTAATGCTAAAAAAACAACAACTTTATTTTAATCTCCTTGCTCCAACATGTCATCTTGTTTAAAAAGTGGACATTTTTATTGAGCTCGTTTGAATCCAAATGACTCACACAGGTAGTTCTCTTTTTATGAATGCAACGTAACAGTATGTAAATCTGTAAGCACAGATACAATAGGTTCAATTGGTGTAACAATAAGTTGCAAATAAAACACATTACTGTCAAATAGACATACAACAACAACAAAAAGACCAAAATGTTAACAGGCTCAGGTTTTCCAAAGGGCAAATACAAAGTAGTATAATCCAGAATTCTGAAGTTTAAAAGGCTCCAAAACGCTATAATCATTTTTAATGATTTGTAAACCCCTTATTTTATTTATTCCCAAAGAAGAAGTGCAATCCCACTTAACAGGGAAGAGTTTACATATGAAGAAGCAAATTAACTACTGTGTTTTTATCAGTGTTTATGTGGATGTAATCTCTTATCAGACAATGTATTACTTTTTCTTGACGTTTGAATTTTAGCAATTATCTTCAAATCCTTGTAGCTGCCACTTCCTCTGTGATCTTGAGACAGTATGAAGTGTTCTCAGTGTTTTAATAAAGACTGACGGAGCGCTGGCTGTTACTGAGGGAGATGTGTGTTTTGATCCTTTTTCTTTCATTATCATTACAGTTTAAATTCACCTGGTTCGTAAAGAAATATACTCAGTTTAAAGGTACAGTATTGTGACAATATGCTAAAATAGACATCTTTAGAAAGAGGAGCTGCTCAGATTAGATTTTTTTTGTACACAGATGCTTCAAATAATTAATATATAAAAGTATTTTTTAATAAAACGTAACTCTGCAGTGCGTCGCAGTTTTCGGGTGGAGAAAGGAGGGGTCAAACGCCGACGCATTTTTATGACGTAATGGCAAGAATGCACATTGTAAATAACAAATAGCAGTGATTATATAAACTGAGGAATTAAGCAATTTAAGTGAATATTTGAGTAATTTGTCTTCAGTTTGGGAAGCCAAAGTTAGTTTGAGTGATGAACAAGAAACAGCTGGTTCTAATGTAGGTCTGCAGCTGTATTTATTTGAGCCTTACCGTTCAAGGAGGGAGGGGGGACTCCGAGATTTTTGTCCATTCTTGACGAAGGTTTTCATCTTTTGGGAAAGTGAAAAGGCTCACTTGTTCACTGGCGATATTAGAACACCCAAATGCAACACAACGTACCGGCGTTTTTCAAGTTCTACAAAAAAGAAATACAGGTAGTCCCCGACTTACGAGCGCTCTAACTTACGAGGATCCAGACTTACGAGCTGGCAAATTTTTGGAAAAAACGCAAAAAATACTGAGTTTTTCTGTGTTTTTTCACCACAGTTCGTTAGCTAAACATGTGGACACACGTTTCCGATCATTTTTATGCACTCATAAGCAGTTTTTCGATGAAAAACGAGTGTTTGTAGTCGCGCTAGCAAAACCGTTCCAACTTACGAGCGAAATTCCGGACTTACGAGACACGTGGCGGCCGTTCCAAATTACGAGATTTCCGTGTTACGAGCGCCTCGTTGTAACGGAACTCGCTCGTAAGTCGGGGACTACCTGGCAATTTTGAACACAATGAAACTGCGTTCTCATAGCACCCGCAGACTGAAGTTCTTGTCCCTACGTCACATATTGTCGCATGCGGAAGTACCCGGATGTCTTGGTGACGAAACACGGCGCCAAGTTTAAAATCACTTTGAAACAAATTTTCATTGATTTATCATTTTGCTTGTAAAAACGAACATAGTTGAATGAAACAACATATATATGTTGTGCCACTTTATACATAGTTCCAACATCATGTCACAATACCTTTAAGAGAATTGGTTAAGTGTGCATGATGACTCAGTAAATATAAGTCTTAAAGGAACAGACTGTCATACTTTGCTGTCTTGTATTTTTATTTATGATGCCTGTAAAGTCTGTGTTACTGAAACCTTGAAGGTAATGAGTACACAGTCTTTACAGTAATTTATACACAATATTAAAATATCAATGGGTTTCTAAAAGTAGCTTGAAAGCGCCCACACCTTCTTTAACCCTGCCCTGTCTGTGTGTGTCCGTGCAGGAGGACAGTCCTCAGCTCCATCACCAGCACACCTCTCCTCGGGAGCGACGTGCGATCCGTGACAACATCTACAAGAACAAGCGTTGCCGCATGGAAACCTGCTTCGACTTCGCACGCTGCCACTCGGGCTTCAGGGTTTACATCTACCCTCCACAGAGAGGGGACACGATCTCCGAGACCTACCAGAAGATCCTGTCCTCCATCGAGGAGTCTCGCTTCCGTACAACGGACCCTTCGCGGGCCTGCCTGTTCATTCTGGCCGTGGACACGTTGGACAGGGACCAGCTCTCAGTTCAGTACGTTCAGAATGTTAGAGCCCGCATCCACAACCTGCCGACGTGGAACGATGGCAGGAACCACCTCATATTCAACCTGTACTCTGGAACCTGGCCCGACTACACGGAGGATCTGGGGTTTGAGGTGGGCCAAGCCATGCTGGCCAAGGCCAGTGCAGACGTGGCCAACTTCCGGCCCAACTTTGACATTTCTATCCCCCTGTTCTCCAAAGATCACCCACTGAAAGAAGGGGCCACAGGTTATCTGACGCTGAATGATGCCCCGCCTTCCAGGAAGTACCAGCTGGTTTTTAAAGGGAAGCGCTACCTGACCGGTATTGGCTCGGAGACAAGGAACGCTCTCTATCATGTCCACAATGGGGACGACGTTCTTCTGCTGACCACATGCAAACATGGCAAAGAATGGGAAAAACACAAGGACTCACGCTGCGACAGAGACAACAAAGACTACTCCAAGTAAGACAAACCTTTACATATCTTCTTTTCTTCACGGTGCATTTTTGTCACAGACATCTGAGCTCCTAAATCTGTGACTGAAGCTGATGGATTAGCCTTTAATCTCAGTCTTGTGCACACTTTTTCATTTTGTCCCACTTGCTCTTCAATGTTCAATCAATTCATTCAGAGTTCTGCTTGTTTAATATTCAGTGTACAGTATTTGTTAAAACCCCTGAACACTGAAAAACTGGGCAGCGAGATGGCAATACAAGACAAAAGTGGAAGAAGGGATTGTGTTGGTTGATGTGTGGCCTTGCATCTGATTTGTTTAGATTAATTTGTGTAAAAGCTGTCAGTTAGAGATGTACTGATACCATGTACACATATTCATGTGTTCTAACATCACGGTTCTGATAACACTTTGTAAGGCAGTGTGGTGTTTTCCTCTCAGTTGATCGGTCAGATGATATAGACCAGTGTCAGTCGTGTGACTTCAGTCATATTGGTTCATTTATTGTCCCCATCAAAGAGTGAAAAGGTGGGGA
>JBBPBX010021524.1:20060-42288 GCA_038048925.1 Garcialebias charrua | reverse complement strand
AGTGGGAGAGGCGCTGCTTGGAAAGAGGGTAGCCTAGTCTAGGGCCCCCATAACACACAAACAGCTGGTCTGACAGGGTGTCTGCGGGGTCTTGAAAGTTATTAAAAGTTGATAAATCAATTTTGGGAAAATTAAGGGTCTTGAAAAGTATTAAAAAGTCTTGAAAGCGATTTGATGAGGTATTATTTTTTTTGCTGTTATTTTAGCTTTAAATAATTTGACAGCAAAAAGTATGTATGACTAATATTTGTTTTCCTCGCCGCGGAGGTTTCGGAAACTGCTTTGCACAAATTTAGAGTGTCAGGTTACAACAGCCTTTACGGCTAGGCCTATCTTGTGTGCATGCGCGGCTGCTTTATCTCCAAGTTGAGGCTGTGTGTTCGAGTAAGTTGCCGCGAGACCGTGAGAACAATGGGTAAATGCAAGTTTTCGGACTCCTGGTTGGAGATGCCTGATTTTCAAGAATGGCTGAGGCCTGTCGCTGAGAATAACCGCGAGGCTTATTGTACATTTTGTTAAAAAAAAGATGAGCGTAGCCTCGATGGGCATGAACGCTGAAGCTGAGTTAGAAGAGCTGAAAAAAAGAGAAAAGTTCTACAAGAGGTGTGTGATTCTCTGCAAAAAGATGCAGATCACTTGTCAGAGCAGGCAGAGGGAAAGTCAGGTTCTTTAAAGGACCAACTGATCACCAAGTCCAATGTCTTGAGAAGGAGACGTAAAGAAAAACTCAGTGAGCTGGTACAAACTTAAGAGTTGCTGGAATGCAAAGCAACTGCACTGAGGCACATGTAATAATTACTGTTTATTTCTTATTCGCCATTGTTCAACCAAGTTACTTTAAAATAGCTACGAGTCTTGTTGTAACCTAAGCTATATTTTCTTAAACCTAGTCGTGGTTCAGTTTCTTCTTTTGAACTTTTTTCTTTCCACTGTATCTCAGTTCTGTTGTAGGTTTTAAATTCACAGATTTAATTGAAAACAACAGCAGTTTTGTAAATCAAAGATTTGTTGCTTAATAAAACAAAGTGACGATACAGTCTTGAATTTATTTTGGAAGGTCTTTAAAAAGTCTTGAAAAGGTATTGAAATTAATTTCATTATTCCTGCATATACCTAGCCTGGCCCTCGCCTTCCTGCACAGCTCCGCTCAATTCTCATTTCCCTTCACCGAAGCAAAGTGAAGGACAGGGTCTGGTTCAACCAGGCTAGCATACCCTGTGTTGTACGATATGTCGCCTAATAATTAGAGGATGTTTCTAAGCTGTTTGTGTTTTCTAAAGAGCGTCGAACGTGATTGTTGTTGTGTTGATGATGTAGCTGCGTAGGAGACCTGCAACCTCGTTGTTCTTTGTTCACCTTTACATGTGTTTTTAGCTAGTAAACTAATGTTTTGCACCATAAACTGTTTTTAAAAGATCTATCAATATTTATCTTGGCTTGTCAGGGTGGGAATCCAGTTTAACATAATCAATTATTTAGTTTAAAAAAAATGCAAAACTTGAAACCCAAACCATCCTGTTCATCCACAGCTGTGTGTGTCTGTGTGTTGGTGTGTGTGAGACAGTGAAAATCGAGCTTATTTATTATTGTGGGTTAGTTTTGTGAGTTACTGCTATGATGTGATTTGTTGTTAACCATGTGTATATTTCTTTGCAGTTTATGTGGACATGGATGCGAAGATGTTCCTGGACCCAAACAGACAAACCTGTTTCCCTGGTCCCTTGTTCCAGAGGAATGGTGACTCCTTGACATATTTTATGGATGAAAATCTAACTGTACACGTCCAGTTAGTGCAACTCAACGACTCTACAGCAGTATTGTATTCTCTGCATGTGCCAGCTGCTACTGGAAGTGTCTTTATGGGTCCAACATTCCTAATTATGATTTTTTTTGTAGTTAGTAATTTTGATTTAGTTTTAGCTGGTAGCTCATTTTACCGAGACCTCAGACCTACCTCAAATTGTACCTGTGCCTTGTTGTCAAACAGTACTTTATTAAAAACAATTTGAAATAACAAATGCACAAATTCTTCTGTCTTACTTCACAATAAGCGTGGTTTTTCATTAGAATAAAGGAAAGGAGGTAATGAAAAGAAACTATTTAGAATAAAAGTAAATTCATTGTAAAAGAGGAACACCTCTGGTATAAAAACACGACAATTTGTCATGATGCACTGAATAGTTTTTCATTAATGTTGTTGGAAACCGATGTACTTGCAGATAAACTAGTGCTATTTGTTTTAGCCTTTCCTGTACTTCATGCATTTCACACATCTGTCTATTCCTGACATTCGAACAAAGTGTTTTACAGCAGTTTGTATTTAAAAAAAGGTTTTACACAGTTGTCCTAATTGATCTATAATTAAAATTGTTAAAATCAAGTACATATTATGTCTGTCTTTGAACTTAAACATCAACCTGTCCGGGGACTACACGGAAATTAGTATTATTACTATAACCTGGCACAATGCATCTTTCCTGTTTTTGTGGGTCAATGTATTGTTGTGCACTGTCCCTGAGAAAACAAATAAAATCATCATCAACTTGAGATAATTTCTTTCCCGACTTCTCAGATACTTTGAAACTTTTAATCAGGTGTTTTTGTTGTGGGAAACTAAGTTTTGCAGCTGGTTTTTGAAGCATGTTTTTGTAGCTGTAAAAAGTGTGTTTACCTATACCAGCTTATGTTTTTGGCGTGGTTTATCCACACTCATATACTGTAAATGACAGCGAGAGAGTGGCATGTCAGATAAACACATTTAATCATAACACTAGAACATTATTTGACAATTTATGACAAGCTAATACAAGTACAGCATCCACACATCACAGTAACGTATACGGTGAAAGGCAGCAGCAGATAACGCTTTCTCACATGCGTTAGGCCAGGAGATGAAGGTGTGTCCCATTGTGCAAAATGGCCTTCAGTACTTCCATGATGATCCTGTGGGCTGAGGACTGCGAGACCAAATTTGTCAGACATCTCCCTGAAGCTGTTCTGGTTGGCCATGTACCACAGGAACATCAGGACCTTCTTTTCTACAGGGACTGGTGCTGCACCTTGACAGTGCTCCTTCCTTATGCCTTTCTCCTGCAGCTGCATCATTACAGATGTGAACTGGGTCTTGTTGACTCTGAAATGACGCACAAACTTGTTGTCATCCATGTTCAGCATCACCTCCCATAGTCTTCATGATTATTCCATGTGTCTGTAGGTTTGTGTGTATCAGCAGCATCCTAAAATACAAAGAAATTTCAAGTTTAATAACAATTTTAACAATAAACAGTAAAACATGTCTGCTGATGCATGCTCAATAATCCAGGTAGAAAATTTTTAAAAAGCTAAGTGGTCCTCTGGACATTCAAAAAACAAAACAAAGCAAGAAAACACTTTTTTTGTTGTTGCTTTGTTTAGTTTTTTGAATGTCCAGAGGACCACACTTAGCTTTTTTTATGTCTGCTAATTATGCTGAGGTAGTAAAAAAGAACAGAAAAACCTCATGTTCAGCACTTTCTGACTTTATTTATCTAATGATAACTTCTGTACTGCTGCTATTTTCCTAAAAGAGATCGAATTAAAACTATAAAATAGATGTGAAAGAAGAGCCTCGATCATAATGATCAAAAATAAGCTTATTTATTTTAAAAAATACTGGTTGAAACAACATACCTGGTTAACGTTTCAAGAGCCTCAGAATTGCTCTTCAACTTCGCTGCTAATTGGTCTAGAAACCTTTTATTAATCCAACAAAGCAAGAACAACAACAGCCTTGTAGCGGGCGTCCATCTTGTTTTGGTCGTCGCTCCGACAAGCTAACTGGAACGCATTCAACTCGGAAATACCGTCATTCCGGGTTCCTAATTCCGACTTCCGATGCAACTGGAACGCAGGTGGCCCGTACGGGGAGCTAGTGTTCTTGTGGAGTGAGGCTGCTATGTATATTGTTTGGTTGTTTGAAGTAAAGCTAAATTAATTTCGACATAGGCATTTTACTTCATAGCCTCTCAGTTGATTTTGTTTTTCATTTACAAATATTGTAGGCCCAAATTAGTGTCTATAATTTTTTTGGTGTAGAGAAAGTAAGTGGTGGATTGTTGGAATGGTGGCTTAAATGCAAGTTGTTGTTTTTTTTTTGATATTGTGAAGTCAGCATATTTTATATACATGACACCAACACATGTACATATATCATACAAATACTGATTTGTTGCATACAGCATCAGATTTCAGCGCCTGGAGGCCCTTAACTCAAACTATGTCAGCTTCAAATCATTCAGATTCCTCCTCTGAGGAGTCTGCGTCTAATCAGCATTCAGCACCCTTAGGGAAATTCGACCGGCATGTTACAGTCAGGCTACAGCCAGACAATCCTGATGTAACCCACTTATCCTCCATGCTCAGTAGCATGTATCTAGACCCATCAGTGGTTCAAGCAGATGCTGGGATTAACACAGAAACTGAGACATTAGCAGAACAACTCTCGGACCTCCAGCAGAAAGTTGAAGCCTTGGAACAACGCCTCAGAGATGCGATTGACAGCACCCTCCATCGTGAGGAGGGACTCAGGGCTGCTATTGACTCCTCTGCTGTTTTGATAAAGGAATATGTGGAGGACCACCTCCAGAAGTTGGACCAAGAGGTTGTGGCCTGTCTCAAGCGTAGGGATAAACGGTGGTCGGAGGAACTAAATCAAACGGTCCGCAAAGGTGCTCTCTCTTGGGGGCCGTCCACTTATTCAACTCCAGTTGCTCATGGGCCCGTTGGTGGACTGGCTGGGGAGAGAGACGCTAGCCAGTCATCCCATTATGCTGCTGCCAGACCCCCTATTAAGATGGACTTTCCTCAGTTTGGGGAATCCCGCAGCACCTCAGATGTGACTGATTTTATAGAGCAGTGTGAGAACTTCTTAACGCTCAGACCTTTGTCAGATGTGGAGCTCCTAGGCACACTAAACACTGTTCTGAAAGGACCCGCACGCAGCTGGTGGCTGGCGACACGGACAAAAATAAAAGATTGGGATGACTTTAAGGCTGCATTCCTGGAAGCCTTCCTGCCTACCGACTACCATGCTGAAATAGAGGAACAGCTCCGCTCAAACGTTCAAGCACCAAACCAGTGTGTGAGGGACTTTGCTTATGACCATCGAGCCCTGTGCTTAAAGTGGAGTCCGGACATGGCTGAACAAGAAATTGTCCGCAGAATCTTGAGTGCCTGCAACCCCAGACTGGCCAGTGGTCTAAGAGGCATCGTAACCACGGTGGAACAACTCGTGAAAGTGGGGTCGCTGATTGAAAGGGATTGGAGCAACTCCCGGGAATACTGGAATAGAGTACAGCAGGCCCATCCTTCGGACAGATCAAAGAAAACAGGAAGAAAGTCTGAACACAGCCAAGCTCGGGGACATGGAGGAGATGTGGCCATAGTTCAAGCGGTACTGTCCCTGCTGGTGGTTCCTGTAACTATTCGGGGAACTACAGGAGATGCTGTCCTCGACTCTGGATGTACTTATTCCCTCATGAAACAAAGCCTGTGGAAGAGGATAAGAACACCTGGTGAAACCCTGAGTAGAAGTGAAGTACCGAAGTTTGTCATGGCTAATGGACAAGAAAGTCAAGCAGAGGGAAAAACTGTCCTACTACTAGGATTTCATGACATCCACATCACCATCCCTGTGCATGTCATAAAGGATGAACAACTATGTATGCCATTGCTACTTGGGTTGGACTTTATGAATGCCAGTCAGATCGTCCTTAAGCCACATCTCAGGAGTTATGGGCTGCCGGATGGAATGGAATACATATTCAAGGTCAGATCACGAGATGAGCTGTGTTGGAAGGATGCACAGTTATATGTCAATTTTTACCTGGCTGTGGTGGAAGACTCACAGGCTAAAACACCTGCTGTCCCTCTTTTGGAAGACCAGCCTGAAGAGGTGCGGCCGCTGCTGCAGAAGTGGCCCACTGTTTGGACAGAGACTGTTGGAGCCACCGAGATAATTAGCCACCACATTGTGACGTCCGACGAGCTTCCTGTGAGACGCCGAGCTTACAGAGTGTCACCCCAAAAACAAGCTGTTATTGAGGCTGAACTAGAAAAAATGCTGCAAAACAACATAATTGAACCATCAACGTCACCATGGGCAGCGCCGGTGGTGTTGGTGCCACGGAAGGACGGCACACCACGCTTTTGTGTGGATTTTCGTGGACTCAATGCAAAGACTCTTCATGATGCATATCCTATGCCACTGGTACACGAGATCCTAGAGTCCCTGCGAGGTGCTCAAATTTTCAGTTCTTTAGATCTCAAGAGTGGCTATTGGCAGGTCGCTATGAGCAAAGAGAGCAAGAAAAAAACAGCCATGATTACTCACAAAGGGTTGTACCAGTTTAAGGTAATGCCTTTCGGCCTGAGGAACGCCGGCGCCACCTTCCAGCGATTAATGGAAACAGTTCTGGGAGAACTAAAAGGAAAAAACTGTTTTGTTTACATCGATGACATCATCGTGTTCTCTAACACCATTGAGCAACATCTGCAAGATCTCGAGGCTGTGTTTAAGAAACTCCATGATGCTCATCTCACCTTAAACATAAAGAAATGTTGTCTGTTTCAGTCCAGTCTCAGATTCCTCGGCCATGTGGTCTCTGGAAAAGGAGTGGAGGTAGACCCAAGTAAAATCCAGGCCATCTCTAACTACCCACCTCCTACTGACTTAAAGGGTCTGCAAAGGTTTCTCGGCTTAGTGGGTTGGTACCACAAATTTATACCAAGACTGGCAGACTTGGTTGCTCCCCTAAATAATCTAAAAAAGAAGAATGTACCTTGGGAGTGGTCATCAGAGTGTCAAGCATCATTCGAACACCTCAAAACACTGCTGCAATCTTCACCAGTCCTTGCTCAGCCACAGTCACACCTTGGCTTCCAGGTACATTGTGATGCCAGCGATGTGGGATTGGGAGCTGTTCTGATGCAAATGGTGGAGGGAGAGGAGAAAGCCATTGCATTTGCCTCTAGAGGACTCCGTGGGGCTGAACTCCGTTATTCTACCTCTGAAAAGGAATGCCTAGCGGTTGTATGGGCAGTTGAAAAATGGCGCCACTATCTGGAAGGAGAGATGTTTGATGTGTTTACAGATCATGCTGCACTAGCCTGGGCATTTAACTGCCCAAAGACCTCATCCCGGCTTACTAGATGGACATTAAGGCTGCAAGCATTCACATTTCGGGTGCATTACAAAAGAGGGTGCTGTAACGCTGTCCCTGATGCCCTGTCACGTGCACCACCTGGGCAGGAAGGTACCATCAATGTTGCTATGGCAAAAGACTACTGGATAGATCTCCCTAGCTCACTACAAGATATTGAGAGTGCCCAAAATATTGATTCTCTTTGCGTGGAGCTGGGACAAACCGTCACCCTTCCAAAGCCTGGACGAATACATCACGTTTATCAACAAGGTGTCTTATACCGGGGCGTTCCATCCAAATATGGTGGATTCAACTACCAACTGGTTGTCCCAGCCAATCTGGCAGCAAGTTTCCTCACCTACTACCATAACAGTCCAGTGGGAGGCCATTTGGGAAGGCTTAAAACCCTTCTAAGAATTTTGGAAGTGGCGTGGTGGCCAACTGTAAGGAAGGATGTATGGAGTCATGTCAGGGTTTGCCAAACTTGCCAAAAATACAAGGGCACTAACCAGAAGCCTGCTGGACATCTCGAGTCACCAGACGTTAGTGCACCAGGGGAAATGTTGGGGGTAGACTTCATGGGGCCATTCCCTCCTAGTAAAGCTAGGAACACTGTGTTGATGGTGGTGGTGGACTATTACTCCAAATGGGTGGAACTATTCCCTTTACGAGATGCCAAGACCCCTAAGGTGTGTCACATCCTCAGGAACGACATATTTACCCGCTGGGGGGTGCCTGCATATTTGGTGTCGGATAGAGGACCACAGTTTACCAGCCGCCTGTTAGCCAGTTTGTGCACTTCTTGGGGTGTAGTCCAAAAGCTGACCATTTGCCCAGGACCTTGAGACTCTGGTGAGATTGTTTCTTTTTATTTCGGCGCGCCGACGCCTGGATGGATTGAGTGGGCGTTTCCTCATCCTGCTTCAAACAAACTTTTATCTGAGAGAGCATTTGGACTGAAAGTTGGTGCAGTTTGGGTTTTAATTTGGTTTATGGGGTTTGTCTGCAGCTATGTAGATGTTGGGAATGCTGCAGATATGTAAATGGTGGGGGAATGAAGCGTTCGGGTTTGTTTATGTGCACAACTGATTTGTTTGTTTAAATTGGGTATTAAATGTCATCACATGGCTAATATCAATAGATGTTTATGAGAGTTTTCTTGTATGTGGGGTGAATTATTTTTCTGTTTACTGGTTTATGCTTTCTGCTCAACCTTTATACGTTTTAAGCGCCGTCAGCTCCAGGCACTGCCCCTGACTAATTTAGCGTTTATAATAATTAGTCCCCTTTTATCCTAGCGGTGGGGGGCCGCAAAATTGCTAGATTGTGTATTTGTAAATACAAAATTGATAAATAAAGTTTATAAGGAAACTTGTATTTAATTCCAAAAAAAAAAAAAAAGGTTTCTGTACAGTACAACCTGATAAGTTAGTAAATTACATTAGTAACTGTGCAGAAGGTTACTTATGATTCAAAATACAAATAATTCCAAGTTCTAAACTTGTTTTTTCCACAACCAGTCAGTTAAAATTATTGACTCAAGCTGTGTTACCCTATCTTCTCAACAAAAATCTGAATTACTCTGACAAACATAAAAAGAATCATTCTGAACTGAAACCATGATGTGAACATGTAAACAATAAATTAGTTGCTTCGCAGTTTTTCTTCAACACTTAAAAGAAACTACCAAGTTCAGTGAGAAACGTGTTTGCTTCTGAAGCGAGGCCTTCAGGTGTTCTCACACAGCCGAGCTGCCGTCGTGGCCCAGGATGTGGCTTATGTTGTGGGCGGGGCGATTCGTCTGCTTGCCGGAGTCAGCTGACGGGTTGGAAAGAGACAACAGGGGAGACATCGGCATGGCCGAGCCGTCCGAGGGCATGCCGGTGGCGATCTCGGGGAACAGCGAGGTGAGGCTGAAGTTCGAGATGTGAGGGGTGATTCCAGACGAAGGCATGGGGGGGATGTCTGGGAGCAAGGGGAAACTGGCCTGGCCGAAGCCCACGGGTCGAGGTGGGGAGAGGATGGAGCCGAATCGGTTGTTGAGTGGTGCTGCGTTGCCTTTGTCTGCACTGGGACTTGGAAACATTTGGTTGGGAAAGTACTGGAGGGTGACGTCACTGGGAAGACTGGGGTGAGCAGCAGGAGAGTAAGACGGATAAAAGGAGGGTAAAGAGTTTTGGGGCTCCACGGGGAGAAGGGATGGTGTTCGGGAGGTGCTGGGCTGACTGGCTGGAGGGATGAAAGTAGAGTTTGCATTGATGGGAGGATTCATCCCTCCTTCTGAAATGAAGGAGAAGCCAAAGTTCTGTGTTAGGTGCTGATCAGACACCAAGTTGTTGTCGCTGGGAACCTGTGCACTGTCGCCCATGAAGCGTACGATGGTGCTGCGTCTGGGCTCTCCGGACTGCGGCCGGCTCAGCAGCACTCCCCCCGCAGAGGGGAGGGGCAGGTGGCCCTCGGGCTCAAAGGGGTTGGTCGATCTCAGAGCGCCCGATCGAGGCCGGTCACCGGGCCTCAGCTTGGTGGACTGAGCGTCCCTGGGAACATGACGAGAGTGCTGGCTGACAGCAGCGGGGGGTCTGGAGACGGCCGAGGAGCGACCCGGCTCTGAGCTGTTGTGTGGAGTTGGAGGGTGGGGAAGACCCGCTCGAACCCCAGGACCCGTGTGCATATTGCTGCTGACCTGAGGAATGTGGCCCTTGTTGCTCTCTGCCAGTCTCATAGCTGGGGCCTTCTGAGACTGAGGCACGCTCGGGCTGGAAGTCTTGGCTTGGATGTCTCCGGAGGTGCTCCCAGGCACGCAGCTGTACTCCATGCTGACCGGGGGGCAGCACTGCACCGCTCGCTGGTGGTGGTTCTGCTCAGAGAGGTGGGGTGAGAGGAGGCTCTGCATGAAACTCTGGTGACAACCTTCCTGCTCGCGAGGCAGCGTGGACCCAACTTGTACACCCTGAGGGCCAGGATGAGCTCCACTGTAGCCTCCGCGGTTTCTTCCATCCGCTACGGGGCCGACGCTCATCCTGAACCCTCCCTGCTGCTGCCCCTGGAGGCCCCTCTGGGAGGGAGGCCCCAACTTGGACGCCATATCATTCCCACGAGAGACTTGAGCCTCAAAACCACCAAGTTGATGCGTTCCCCCTCCACCACCCATCGCCTTAAAGGGCTGACACTCTGCACCTCGCTGAACATCGCTGGGAGCAGAATGCTCCGGTGGGAGGCGGTTCTGTGGGTTGTGTGGAACGCTGGCCTTTCCTCGGGATGTGTCCAAGTAACCGCGGAGGTCCGGTTGTTCCTGAGCGCCACCGCGGCCGGGCTGAAGGTGGAGGGCTATGCGCTGTTGCTGCTCGCCACTGGTGGAGCTCTTACTGAGCAGCGCCTCGGCGGAGTAGTCTGAAATACGGTGACGTTCCTGACGAGACGGAGCGCAGGCCAGCTCAGACGAACGAGACACCGGAGGAGAGATGAGCTGCTGCTCCAGGCTCCGGGAGCTCATCATCCTCTGCATTGCATTACGGTCCTGACCAGTCTTGAGGTGGTCCTGCTGGGCCATGTGGCTGCTGTGGTGCGACCTGGATCCCACTGACTGGGCTTCACAAGTTTTCTCTTGATGCCTGAAGTGCTGCTGCTGCTGCTGGATCTGCTGCTGCAGATGCTGTGGGTGTCTGGAGTGGGCACTCTGCTGCTGCTGCTGTAGCTGCTGCTGCTGTGCCTGGGAGGGAGGCTGCTGATGTTGTGGGTGCTGCTGTTGGTGAGATGGTTGGTGTAGCGTCGGTTGTTGATGCTGTTGCGACTGTTGGTGCGACTGCTGCGGATGCTGCTGTTGATGCTGAGACTGTTGCTGCTGCTGCTGATGTGAATGCTGCTGCAGTCCAGACTTTTCCAGGTGATGTTTCTGTTGCAGCCCAGCAGGTGAGCCAGTCTGACCGCCTCTGACAATCGCTCGTTTCTTCTGGACGTGCTGCTCTTGTTGCTGCTGCAGCGCCCTCTGGTGTAGTGAATGGCGCTGCGCGGGGTCCGCCTGTGTCAAGTGGTGCTGCAAATGGTACAGATGATGTCTTTGTTGTTCTTGCTGCTGCTTCATGTAAAGGTTCCCTCCCAGATGCTGACCAGGTTGGCTTACGATATGCTGTGAATGACCCTGCGGTACTGGAAGCCCCCCTGACTGGTTCTGCTCTGGAGGTCCTTGTGGAGGGCAGTGGCCCTCGATGGGACGCGCAGCGGGACTCATGAAGGAGTTGGTGGAGAAGAGAGGGCCGCCACTTTCTGAACTGATCCTTGTTAGGACAGCTGAAGAGGTGGGTGGCAGCAGCGGCGCCATCATCTGACTGTGCTCTGGTGCTTTGACATCCATGTGGCCAACAGGATTAACTGGGGGGAGGCAAGCTTTGGGTCGTTTTCCTGCGTTTAGCATGACTTCTTCCTGGGCCTGCCTTTTGGAGACGATCTTCACTTGTCGCTCCCCCACAGCGTTTCCAGGCTGAGTTCTTACCGATGAAGTCTTTAAGGTGGTGTATTCAATTACATGGGCAGCGCCTGAACAGGGTGAAAGGGACTTGTTTGAGGCTTGGGACATATGGACCGTGGCGCCCACCGGGGAGGAAACAGAACCCTGTGGAGCAGCCAGACTGGGGGAGGCTGGATAGAGCTGATGGCTGGAGCTGGGCCTGACCAGGTTGTTCACGCTGAGGCTGGCTGCCGTCCCACTCTGTGCTGAGCTCTGAGACTGAGAGTAAGAAACATTTTGGGAATGTCTGCTTCCATTGGGCCTACTGACAGACCCCTCCCCAGTCTGTCCTCTGACAGACATCTCAACATGTGCAACTGTTCCTGGGTCCATGGGCTTGGTCATTTTAGCTTGCAGCCCAGTTGCGCTCCTGTCTTTGATTGTGGACACAGGTGGGGGTTTGGGGGAGCCCCATGGGGCCGTGTTGGCATGGGTTGAAGAAGTGTTGTCCCCAGAGCAGCCCCCACTCCTCCTTCCAGGACTGTCCTGTTCTAGCATGGCCATGGCCAGCATCTCTGCCTGTTCAGAAGTGAACGTAAATGTTCCAAAGGAGCCAGATGATGTGCCGATGCTCTGGCCCTGAGGAAGCATGGATGCCACAGAGAATCCTCTACCGTTCCCATTCCCTGCAGAAGTGGGAGAATTGGTATGACTGGTGGATGCCATGGGGTTCTCCAAAGACTGATCATCTAGGTTAGTGTATACCGGCTGAGGTAACGCAAAATCTTTTCTTGCCGGAGATTCAGAAGTCACCGTAACAAAGCTCTCTTTCTCTGTCGACGTGTGGCGCCTCTCCCCCTGAACATCGCTGTCAGGTTTTGCTGCCTGTGGTGGTTTCACTTCTGTAGGACGGCATGAAGAGGGCTGGGGCACAGGACCCTCAGTCTGTTGTGATAGTGCTCTCGGAGCAACAGTCTTTTTCTTAAACTCTGAATTCGTTGCACAGGCTGCGACGGAGCTGTGAGAAACAGACTGCACTGCTGCAGGCGAGGACTGCGCCGCAGCTGTGGACACAGAGGACGAAGTGCCAGGCTGGAACTTTGATTTACTACAAGTCGGTGGGTCTTGAGTTTTGGATTCCTGGGAAAGGCACTGCGAGACAGCGTGGGTATTCTGGTTCAAAGACGCAGTAGTTGTACTGCTGCTGGCACTGACTTGAGTCAAACACGCAGTAGAATCTCCAGCAGATGTGCAACGTGCCTCTGCAGTGGGTTTACTTTGTTTAGAAACAGCAGCGGCAACAACTAACTTACTTTGTGTTGTGTTAGTTATTGTACTAGCGGTAGTCAGTTTAACGTCTACAACTGAAGGTTTGGTTACAGTTGAGCTGTTATCAGAAACGGAAGCTGATTTGCTCTCCGTCACCAAAGCTGAGCTGTGTGATGGCTTGACAGTAGCTGCAGTTGTGATATTACCAACTGCGGTGTGACCAGATACCGACTCGCGTTGAGATGCACTGACAGAGCCACGATCCTGTGACGGATTAAATACAGTGCTACTCGTTGAACTGCACACGATCAGCTGCTTGGTGTTCTGTGCTGAGGTAACACAACCTAAATCTTTGCCGCTTTCTGCAGTTGTGGGAGTCGCAGTGCACATTGGGAGAACATTAGTTACTTTGGCAGGTGACGATTGTAAAACTTGAGATAAAGTAACTTTCACTGTCTGGCTCTCTCCTGCAACAGCAGGTTTGACGGGAACAGCAGCAACCTGTGCAGAGCAGCGTTCCTTCTTCTTGGCTGGTTTAGTCCTTTTAGCTGCTGCTCTCTTTGTGTTTAAAACTGTGCATAGCTTCTTTCCTGAGGGCTTAGAGGTGTTAACCACTTGCCCTGAGGTGACTGGGTTCACACAAGGGACCTGGAGCTGTTGGGCAGGTAGCACAAGAGTGGCTCCAGAGTTGGGCGCTGGAGCAGGAGGTTGCTGCGGTCCTGCTGATAACGGAGTAGGAAAAGGCTGACAGCTGCTCTGACCAGAAAGAGGGAGGCCTTGAGATATGCTCTGGTTTAGACTACTAAGGGCTCCTAAACTATTGAGGGCCACATTAGTAGTGGGTTCCTCAGATGTGGTGGGCTGGACCAGCTGGAGGGTGCTCTGGCCACCCGGGGAGCTGGATTTGTCTGAGGTCTTCATGGGCTGCAGGGCAAACACCTGACCATTCACAGTGATCGTATGTGGCGTTGTAGGATCTGGTGAAGAAGTGGACGCCTGGCTGACCTGTCGAGGATGGTTGACTTGAGGCTGGACAGGTCGAGGAAGAATGTGCACCAGCTGCTTTCCTCCAACACTTTGTGAGGGCGGGGCAGACACTGAACTGCTTGTGGTATGTGTTTGAGTGGAAGCAGCAGGAGCCATCCCAACCTGAGGATTGGGAGGAGCAGACGCAGCCTGACTGGGAGCTTGAATGATTACTATATGCTGACATGGTGTCGGAGTTTATTTGTTTGTGTAAATTGTTTTGTAATAATATGTTTTGGAGACGGTGGGGGAGTGGACTTAAAAGGAGGAGGAAGTGACGGCGCTTGCTCTCTCTCTCTCTCTCTCTGACTCACCTGGGAGTGCGCACCTGCTGAGAAGGATTTTGGCGTGAGGCCGTTGCCCTGGACCGTGACCTCCCCATACGGGCCACCAAATATAACAACCTGCCCCCCACCGCTAGGATAAAAGGGGACTAATTATTACATACGCTAAATTAGTCAGGGGCAGTGCCTGGAGCTGACGGCGCTTAAAACTTATAATGGTTGAGCAGAAAGCATAAACCAGCAAACAGAAAATAATTCACCCCACATACAAGAAAACTCTCATAAACATCTATTGATATTAGCCATGTGATGACATTTAATACCCAATTTAAACAAACAAATCAGTTGTGCACATAAACAAACCCGAACGCTTCATTCCCCCACCATTTACATATCTGCAGCATTCCCAACATCTACACAGCTGCAGACAAACCCCATAAACCAAATCAAAAACCCAAACTGCACCAACTTTCAGTCCAAATGCTCTCTCAGATAAAAAGTTTGTTTGAAGCAGGATGAGGAAACGCCCACTCAATCCATCCAGGCGTCGGCGCGCCGAAATAAAAAGAAACAATCTCACCAGAGTCTCAAGGTCCTTTTAGCGTGCCTCCCCTGCAGTCCTGGGTAAAGGAAAAGTTACTGATCCACCGCGATCCCAACTCTAGGTGATACACAGTCCACAGGCAGTCCAGGGCAACGGCCTCACGCCAAATCCTTCTCAGCAGGTGCGCACTCCCAGGTGAGTCAGAGAGAGAGAGAGAGAGCAAGCGCCGTCACTTCCTCCTCCTTTTAAGTCCACTCCCCCACCGTCTCCAAAACATATTATTACAAAACAATTTACACAAACAAATAAACAAGTTCAAACTTTCATTTGGAACACACTTGTTACCTTGCAGGAGACAATAATTAATAATAAATGGTCATATTTGCAGCGTAGATAATATAACAAGATAAGGAAACCAATGAAAATAAATGGAAATAAATCTAACGCTGTATAAATTGATCAGTGACCATTACATTCCCCCCCCCCCAGCCAGCGGCTTATCGGGGCCGTAGAAAGGTTTCATGTCGGCCACGTTGATCGTATCAACTTTACTATTATCTGTCATCCCTGACACACGGTAAGTAACAGGACTAAGCTGCCTCTCTACCCTCACAGGCCCTGACCATTTGGGTGCGAGTTTCGCAGAGAACTTAGCCGAAGCTTTGGACAAAGGGTGTGCCCTAACCCAGACTAGGTCACCGACTGTAAAGTGTACATCCCTACGTCGTGCATTATAATACCTAGCTTGTCGGGCTTTGGCCAGACCCACATGTCTGTTGACTTCCTTTTGTATTTGTGTTTGTGTATGCAATGTATGATATGTAGGCATGTCTGGTGTAGGTGCTTGGTGAATGAGACGCTCCAGAGGATCCTTTAACTTACGACCGAGGGCCAACATTGCTGGGGAAACACCAGTGGTCTCATGCACTGCTGAGTTTATAGCCAGCCTGAACTCGGGGAGCCATCTGTCCCAATCCTGGTGTTGGCGTCCAACAAATGAAGCAATCATCGTCTTCAGGGATAACTGTCAAAATACAGCAAAACAGTTTAGCCAAACTGAAATACATCTTTTTAAGGCATGATGGAGCAGCATCCTGGGAACATTTTAGTGTGAATATTGCATTTATTTCAAATCTTTTGAAAAGCGTTTGAGTAAGTAAAACAGAAATCATGTTTGGGTTAGTTAGTAACTGTTGTTTATATGTAAAGTTAACATTGCAAGAGGGCATTTAACTTTTACAATTCATTTCAGGGTAAAACCTGAAAGTAGGTACTTATTACACAGTGAAACACTTAAACCACACAGCTGGTTAGTTTGATTGACAGTGCTACATTAAAAGTGAAGATTTATTTGCACACAATAAAATATGAACTGTCTTATTGATTTTCACAAAAAATCAAAACATAAGATGGAAGTTCAAGAAGGTGCACGTCCAGGGCTCATACAGTAGGTGCCTCTAGAAGACTCATACATCAAAGGATCCCAAGAGGAACCCCTAAGCCGAGGACCTGCTCCCCCTGCACCTCGCACAGAGAGACAATCTTTCTCATTGTGTGGTGACTACTTAGCTGCCCGAGATGTCTTGCAGAGAAAAGATGAACATCCATCGCTGTTCTTTGCCAGAATTTTCAAGGCGTATTCAGGTGACATAAAGGAACCGGGCCTGGAAGAGCAGACGCTTTTCAAATCTGTTTTCAGAAATAATCTAATCTCTGATATTAGATTCAAGTTACCATTGTACACCTGGTGTCAATTAGAAGTAACATCTTTGGATGAAATAAAACAGGGTGCTGTAAAGGTTTTTGATGCTCACATGCAAGGTAAAGCTGAAGCTTTAAAGCAGGGGTGTCAGAGTCAAATACACCAAGGGCCAAAAAAAAAAAATTGCTACAAGCCAAGGGCCGGACTGGTTCAATGTTCATATACATAGTTCCCATGTGACGTCACATCTGTGGGTTGTCCTTTTTGACCCTCCCACAGGTAGGCTATGCTGCAGTTGGAGCGCGTTCTGATAGATGTCCATTTTTCACGTTGTTTTTTTTTTAATTTCTAATTAATTG
Organism: Garcialebias charrua; assembly: GCA_038048925.1. Lineage (NCBI taxonomy): Eukaryota > Metazoa > Chordata > Actinopteri > Cyprinodontiformes > Rivulidae > Garcialebias > Garcialebias charrua. The sequence goes on along the minus strand of JBBPBX010021524.1, from coordinate 25,479 downwards.
CAATGGTTACTTCGTGTTGTGTCAGTCGGTGTTCCAGTCGGGTAGACGTTTGGGCAACGCGCAGGTTTCAGTTAATCAAAAAAAAAGTAAACGGGAAAGATTTATCTCATCGGAGAAACTGGACAACAGCCCCTCCTGCTCTGAGTCTGGCTTTGGATCTGCTCTGGAAGACGTCGTACTTTTGGCCGGTAAACAAAATATTCTACATAAATCATTTTGTGAAACTATGTCAGAACAATGTTAGAGTACAACTGTCTGTGTGTTAGAGCTGGGTTTTTTTTCATTATTTAGCAAACCGTCTTGCATGCTGTTAGCTTAGCATCTCGCTAACGCGACAATGGCCTCGACCGGCGGGGGAAACCGTCCCAGTTGGAGAAGGAGGACCGGAGCCAAGTCGTGCGGGCGACGCGTCGGTCCCATGGGATGTGCCCCCGCAACCGCGACGGTTCCACGCCGTCTGACCTGAGCTCGACGGACCCTCGGCTCCAGTGCTAACTCTATGCTAACCTCCAACACGGTAACACTCAAAAGTGCTGGTTCTGGTCCGTGTTCAGCTTGGACTGTTTGTGCTGGCTGTGTGTTATTTTAGTTCAACCTTTTTTTAGCTGGTTAGATATGATTGAGACAGTTTACACATCTTTTTTGGATTTAAAGCTGTGAAGTTCTGCGCTTTGCTCTGGTTGTTCGTGTCTGAGCTCGACGGACTCTCCGCTCCAGTGCTAACTCTATGCTAACCTCCAACACGGTAACACTCAAAAGTGCTGGTTCTGGTCCGTGTTCAGCTTGGACTGTTTGTGCTGGCTGTGTGTTATTTTAGTTCAACCTTTTTTTAGCTGGTTAGATATGATTGAGACAGTTTACACATCTTTTTTGGATTTAAAGCTGTGAAGTTCTGCGCTTTGCTCTGGTTGTTCGCGTCTGCTTGTTCGCCATCTTTGCCTTTCATCTTGCCTTTCTGCCTTTAGATATGGTGCAAAACCGGTATTGCGCAATACTGGGGGTGTCTGGGAACTATGTATAGAAATGATTTCACATAGCCTATTGAACCAAGACCTAACAGACTGTCTATTATTTAAGGATTAAATTAATAAAACAACATTTTCTTATGGATCTGTCAGTAATTTCAAGTGAAAACATTTTTTAACAGGCAAACAGCAAAAAATTAATTGTTTAAAAAAAAAAAATATATATATATATATATATATGTTTCTTAATATCAAGATAAATGCATAAATAAAAGTGCATGCATTATAAACTGAAAATGCATTATTGTGCAGCTCTATGATCCTTCTGATCACCACTTTCAAATAGGAAAATAAGAAAATAAATCAAATCAGTTGTATTCTTTCTCATGGCTCTGTCCCCGAGTCCATTCAACTGAAAAGTAAATATAAATAAATAAAATACAATAAAATAAAATACATAAATCTATGGCACACAGCCAAAACAATACTTCCTTCAAAGAAAAATCACGTCTTGTAGAAACAAATGTAAAAATTTAACTGAATTAAAAACTGAAAATTTGTTACAGCTCTGTGATGCTCACTTATCTGAGCCTGATACTTGGAGGTGCCTCATCTTTTGTACAAGTTCATCAATGTTTGGGGTTAGGCTCTGAGCTGAGGAAATCCTCAGGATTGATTCCATGAACATGTAGTCTGTCTCCCACCTGGCTTGAAACCCCTGTTCTCTGTGTCCACCTTACGTTTAGCCATTTTTGAGGAGGGGTGCAAATGTAGCTGAAAGTTGATCTCTGCTCTGACTGCTGATGAATAATGAAGCCACTTGTGCACGCTGCAGTGACTGCACGAGCTACCTGCCTAAATAAAGGTTGAATGATTAGGCATACAGCTGTCTTGTGACTTTTTATTAATATACTGTACTTTTTTATGATTGTTTACTGTTGGCTGCAAGTATGAAGCTGTGAAATCCTTCATTTTCTACAGCTGATAGCTGTTGGTCATTAATTATGATGAAGTTCAGCAACTTCTCTGTTGAGCTCCTCCAAGCTTCAGCTGTGTGTTTTTATTGTTCAGTCTGGGAGTATTGTCGCTCCTACGAGATTATCAGGTCGGAGTAGACGCGGTTGAACAAGAAAAAAAACACCGCTGAAGACATGGAGCTCGAATGAGGGACAGGCTGAATGATCCGAGACCGGGACGCGCGGCTGGGTCCTGCTGCTGTTTCAGCGAGAGTGTCATCTCGCTGAACTAACTTCAGCGCGGTTTAAAGTGGCGCTATGGCTCTGCAGGCATTGCACGTTGCTGTCTTATGGTATTTAGTGTAAAATACATCCACACAGCGGACATGTTACGATGAACAGTTGGCTAACTGTTAGCTAAAATGTTACTCACCGAGTCTGCACGTTGGAGCTGCTGGCTGCAAACTATGGAATGGATTTCCTGAATTTGAGGCGGGTCTCATTACTCTGGGTTCATGAGACACGACTCCGTTCCGAAAATCCATTCCATAGTTTGATCGACTCTGTGCCGTGTACAAAACACCAGCGGGCGGCTGTGGCTTGCGGGCCGGATCTAATAGTTATTAAATATCATCCAGGGAGCCATAAATAATTGCTTTGCGGGCCGGATCTGGCCCGCGGGCCGGCACTTTCACATATGTGCTTTAAAGCTACTCAAAGCAAAGATTAAATTGATAAGGCAGAAGGACTTGCGAGAAAGAGAAAAACTTCTCCAAAAAGGCCTTGAGTTACAACGTCAGTTTAGACAAAAAGCAATAAAACGGTGTGCTGTAAAGGTCTTTGAGGCTCACATGCAAAGCAAAACACCCTCTGAGTTGTGCCCAGGTCAAAAGGACGTATCCCAGTCACAAAAAATACAAGAGGTTCTCTCTCCTATAGAAAGTGAGAATAAACACTGTCGTATCAAAGGCCCTCTGACCTCAGAGGAGATGGAGAACATACGTCGGTTGTTAGAAGAGTTGGATAATGCAAGCAAGAATAAACAAGATTTTCAAACTGACAAACAACGAAATGTTGGTGCCAGCTGGAACAGTGACTCACAACAGTTTAAAGGGAGCCCCGCTCCTAGAGCACTTAAGTCTTACCCGCAAAACCTCCCGTTTTCTCACAACTGTCGAGGTGCGGGCCTTCTTCACTGGTCGGTCCTCGGAGGGAGATGAGTCCAGTTTTCAAGGTGGAACTGCATGGATAGTTGGCACAGCGTCTTCCTTCAGTCTTGTACCACTTTTCCCCTTAAATCCAAATGCCTGCATCATTGCTGACTCGTAGTCTTCCGGTTTAAAGTGTTTTGAACACAAAACACTGTCTGCTATGCAATGGAGCAATGAAGTCAGCTCATTTGATTTGAACAAACTTTATCCATGCGGTCAGAATCATTTTGGTTTTGTGGAAATAATGAACACTAACGCCATCCTTCGAGGTGTTGCTGCAGAACTGTGTAACACATTGGTTCAGCATTTTCTTAGTTGTATTCGTAACTACTCTGGTCTGAAATAAGAAAGATGCGTTGATACGTGCTGCTCCATCTGAGGTGGAGCCTTCAGTCACGTCAATGCCCATATATGGAGAGGGACACTGTTTGCCGGAAGAGCACCGATAAAAGCTCCTTTATTTCATGAAATAACACATTTAGCGTTATTTCTCTACAATATCAATAAAACGCTACTGTTTTATTTTTTAAGTCACTACTACATATTAACGGCGATGCAATTTGAAAACATGGTGGGTATTGTCCTTTAAAGGTTGAAGGGTTTAAATGGTTACTGAAGCAGCAAAGGTCTGAGAGTAAAGCAATATCAATTCTGAGTATGATCAGTACGTATTGTAGTTTAACAATGATGCTGACTATGGCTTTGACTTGACACTTGAATAAAACAAGGATGAGAGGAAAGCATGCTGAAGCAAGATAGATAATCAGAAATGACAGAGAACAACATCTTATCCTGAGAGGGGCCATGACGGGCATCGATGAGAGAGAACGTCCCAGGACGAAGCAGGGAAGATAATTGGTCCGGCAGAGCGGAAGTGGAGGGCTGAGTGTAAGCATGGGGGCTGGCCGTAGCATTGGACAAGTTCAACAAGTTCTTCAGGTAACAGATCCGTCTTTTTTCAAAAACTGTTAATATTTGTAATGATATTAAGTTGTTATTGTTTCAGTTTAGACAGTTTTTTACTTGTATAGCCAGCTCCCATATTTTAAATTTAATCCATTCCCATTTACTCACAGCTGACATTTACAAGGCATTGACCTCCACCACCAACTGTCTGACATCTTCACCAAAACCAGAATTCTGCAAAAGAAAATTATTGAATTTCCAAACACGGGTTAGACCAGGATCTGACCTTGAAAAAAGAAGAGATAGAGAAATTACACAATGATCAGTTAAAGCAAGGTGCAGCAGATATCTCACACTTATTAATATAATTTATCAAAGAAGTAGAAATGAGCCAATAATCTATTCTGGAACTTAGATCATTTCCAGAGGCATTAAACCAGGAGAATTGCCAAGTCCCAGGGTTTTTTACTCTCCAATAATCAATCAAATTTGCACTATTCATTTATTGATTAATCAGATCATCATATTTATGACAATGGACCCAAGGTGGATTTCTGTCTAACCATAGGTCGGGCACCAAATTAAAATCAGCCCCAACTATAACTTTATCTGTTGAATAAGAATGCATACTATCTGTAATATGTTTACATAAATCAGATATCAAAGTTTTGTTTTTGCCTCATTTGTTGTAACCATAAACACACACCAAAATAAAAGTTTTCATTATTAATTTCTGTTATCACCATCAGCCAGTGCCCACTTGTGTCACTAGCATAATTTAAAATTTTACCTGAAAAATTGTTAAACAAAATCACAACACCCGCTGAGTGTGACGTCTCATGACTGACAAAAATAGAATCACCCCACTGTAACTTCCAAAAGTTCACATCATCTTTACCAGAATGAGTTTCTTGTAGGAAAACACAATTAACTTTTTGCTCCTTACAAAAAAAGAAAAACAGCTTTTTGTTTCACTTTGTTTTTAAGCCCCCTAGCATTTAAAGAAATACAAGTTAATATACCTAAAAGGTTTTGAGGTAGAACACAGAATCATATGATGTGCAGGAATGATAAATGTTGTCCTATCTACTATCAGAACAAGGTGCATTTAAGACATATCAGGTGAATCAAAGCATTATCCATTACTGAGGTCATTTATCAGTAATAATACTGAATAAAATACAGAGTGATATTAGAAATTTATGTAGACTGGTCCTGGGGTTTTGATCTACTCAGAGACTGGATCATAATGAAATCATGACCTGGTTCTGATTGGGTTAAACTGGACCAGCAGCTCTAAAAAGAGTCTCACATGGATTCAATATCTGTCAAGGAATAGAGTTTATTTTGCTTGCTACATCATGTAGAAAGGCTGTAATGC
>JBBPBX010021524.1:0-15879 GCA_038048925.1 Garcialebias charrua | reverse complement strand
CCCCCCCCATACACACACACACTTCTCTCCCTTAGAGAAAAGATTAACTGTCCTCTTCGTTAGGATGCTCTCCTCCTCCTCCTGCTCCCATCAGCCCAACCCTCTCCTGTTGTTGGCACACTTCTCCATCATTGGCTCCCCTCAGTGACAGGATCACTGAGACCATGGGACATCGAGGTTAGGAGGAGGAGGAGGAGGGGTCGGTACATGTTGCCACAGTAATAGAGGCAGCCTGTCACCAAATCATTGAGCTGCAGTTGAAATGGAAAACAAAGTGGATGGAAAGTGGGTTAGAGGCAGATGAAATAAAAAAGGAGGGGGGGGGGGGCAATAACAATACCAGCGGAGGATAAAGCCTCGTCCAATCAGTCAGGATAAAGCTGGGTCGTCATTCAGTTGTCATGTTCAGAGCGGAGCGGTCGGTCTCAGTGGAGATGTTGGAGGAACAACAAAGACGACTGAACTACCGCAGGTAGAAGATGACATGCAGCCCCCTTTCAGCTGGGAAATGGATGAGCAAGAGTGATGCCCGTGGCCTGGAATGATAAGAAGGGGGAGCGCCTCAGAGGAGGATCTCTGGATGTCAGGAGTGTGCGTCAGCAGGAAGACCAGATGACCGGGCAGAGGGGGAGGCGGTGAGAGCAGAGGTGAGCGAGCCTGAATGGAGGGAAAGGTCGAAGACAGTAACAATCGGCTGGATTGATCCCCCTCTACGCCACACCTGGACAGCACCTCTGGACAGCAACAAAGGAGAGGAGAGAAAATGAAACAGGAATAATCTGTTCGACTTTGCAGGTTCTTGCTGAAGACAGAAGCTTCTAGTTGTCTAATCCTTCAGCAAGAAGAAACTGAGTGTGATCTGTATGGAGTGCTGTTGTCTGCAGCCGCTGGGAGGAATTCAGACAAGAAGCACCTGTGTGTCTTTAATGGGCAACAACGAGGAGCTCGATTTTCATCTGCCCGAATGATGGAGAGAATCAAGGACGAGCTCATCCAACAGTGTAAATTATGGGACTTCCTGTGATGTTCTGAAGGATCTGTGGAGACGCTGCGTGCACTGGGCTGTACCTGTCCTCCTGCTGATGGCATGGAGCTCGTAGAGGGTTGACTGGTTGGTTGAGGGGCTTGGCTCCGCTCTGAGTGGAGGACTTGCTGTTTGAGGTCTTTGAGCTCCAGGGAAGGTACTGGCCGTGTCGTGTGCTGCAGAGCCAACAATGGGAGAGACGGCAGAGTACCAGAGGCTGCAGGAGACGCCTGAACCCGACTACCAAGGCTCTGCCAGTGATGATGATGAGGTACAGCTTCATACAGGGGATCATTTCAGCAGAATTAGAACCTGGTGGGGATAAGAAGTATTGATGACTCGTGTAGATCCTAATTTGTAATTTTTGCTCTTTAGTCAGTCGGAGTCTGGTTTTTATTTCTTTGCTTCGCTTACCTGTAGTTTTAATGTAGCAGGTTTAAAAATAATTATTTTTCCATAACTGGTTGATGGGGCATGCATTGTTTTTAACAACAGCTGCATTTTTATCCTGCGCTGACAATTCAAACATGTACTAGATTTGGTTGAGTTCATTATAAATCAGTCTACACGCTCATTCAGCTGTCTTTCTGTAACACCCTTCACTCCACACACGGTACTTCCCACCCTCACCCGAGGCCCCAGCCTCCATGTGCTGAGCTACTTAATACAAAAGCATGAGGTCACTAATGAGGTGATGCAGAATGGGTGACAGGCAAAGTGTGACATTTTCTACCCACCTTCATGTTTTGCAACAAACAGAATGAACTGGCTTTTGTCTCTCATCGAGGAGTGAGGAGGGGGAATTGGGAATACCTCCTGTTCATCCGGCCATGCTGTGAGCTGGATAACTTGAAAATGTATTCAATTTCAATTCTCTTTAATTATGTAGTACCAAGTCACAACAGAAGTCATCTCAGGGCACTGAACAAAAACATTCACATACATACAAAACAGTTAGTAACAGTTATCTATCTAAAGAAGCAGAAGACTGTTGATTCTTCACTTCGTTGCAGTCTCTCATCCTGAGCAAGCACAAAGGAGACAGTGGAAAGAAAAAACTTCCTTTAACAGGAAGAAACCTCCAGCAGAACCAGGCTCAGGATGAGTGGCCATCTGCTTCGACCAGCTGGGTTTGAGAAGACAGGAAGGAGATAAGTGAGGGGAAAAGTGAGGTATCGACTTCCATTTTGGTGTGTGGCTGCATCTAGGTGCAAGAAAGGGCACTATCAAAAATTGGTTTGCAACATCAAAATCCAAGATAGCTGCTGCCTTATGCCGGGTATCCACCGAACGCGTCTTGAGCGTCAAAAATGCTCTTGACGCACCCTTTTGGCCGCTTTTCACCAGAATCTGTTCACACTGAAGACGCGTCTGATGATGCGCAGTGGGAGGAGCGTCTGGCTCCTTTTCCGGTTGTTTCTTGTGCAGACGAAATCAGCTGTACGTGAGCCCCGTTACTACTTGAGTGGGTTTTCTACAAGCCGAACTTCAGCTCCAAAAGTCTTTGTTGAGATTAAAACATTTTTTTATGTTTGGGGTGATCGTACGCTCGAGCGGACAGCGGCAACTGTAAAAATGCCAAGTTTCTTACCGGAGGCTGGTTTCTTCATGGAGGCTCGATGGGGTAAGTTTAAAAAGTCCAAAAAAAGTCCCGCCGTCGTTGCGTCATCACATAGCAGAGTCTCTCCCGATTGGTTGCTGCGACACGTCGAGCAGCCAAAGTTCAAATATTTGAACTTTGGCTGCTCGACGCGTCGGCTGCTTCGGACGCGTTGCATGCGCGGAAAAGAACTGCGGCGCGCTGCCGTGCTGCTTGAAACGCTCAAAACGCGCCGCTTCACGATTCGCCGCGCCTTGCGCTTCTCAACATAGACTTTCAATGTAAACCGGCCACTTCCGCTGCCCGAAACGCGTTTGGTGGGTACCTGGCATTATGTAAACTGGCCACCCCGATCGTTTCAGGAAACTATTCTTTCTAATTTTTATATTGCTTAAAAGTATAGTTTCCTCAAATGATTGGGGTGGCTGAAGATTAATCTATGGGGGCCAAGGCCACCATTGCATCTGGCTGTCGATAAAATTGCTCCCTCCACTCTCCAGGACCTGTCACTCTGTACTGCCATGGACCAGTAAAAATAAACCTCTCTCTGATCTTCTCCACGGTTTAACTCCTCACCACTTGAATATCTTGCACCAACAACACGAAGATTTACCTACATTTGCTGTTCAATTCATCCATCCATCCATCCATTTTCTTCCGCTTATCCGGGGTCGGGTCGCGGGGGTAGCAGCCTAAGTAGGGAGGCCCAGACTTCCCTCTCCCCAGCCACTTGGAGCAGCTCCTCTGGGGGAATCCCAAGGCGTTCCCAGGCCAGCCGAGAAACATAGTCCCTCCAGCGTGTCCTGGGTCTTCCTCTGGGTCTCCTCCCGGTGGGACATGCCCGGAACACCTCACCAGGGAGGCGTCCAGGAGGCATCCTAACCAGATGCCCGAGCCACCTCAACTGGCTCCTCTCGATGTGGAGAAGCAGCGGCTCTACTCCGAGTCCCTCCCGGATGACTGAGCTTCTCACCCTATCTCTAAGGGAGAGTCCAGACACCCTGCGGAGAAAACTCATTTCAGCCGCTTGTATCCGAGATCTCGTTCTTTCGGTCATAACCCAGAGCTCATGACCATAGATGAGGGTAGGAACGTAGATCGATCGGTAAATTGAGAGCTTTGCCTTTTGACTCAGCTCTCTCTTCACCACGACAGACCGGTACAGCGCCCGCTTCACTGCGGACGCTGCACCTATCCGCCTATCGATCTCACGCTCCAGTTTTCCCTCATTCGTGAACAAGACCCCGAGATACTTAAACTCCTCCACTTGGGGCAGGACCTCCTCCCCGACCTGGAGAAGGCATGCTACCCTTTTCCGGCTCAAGACCATGGCCTCGGATTTGGAGGAACTGATCCTCATCCCGGCCGCATCACATTCAGCTGCAAACCGCTCCAGCGAAAGCTGTAGATCACGAACTGATGAAGCCAATAGGACCACATCATCTGCAAAAAACAGAGAAGAGATTCTAAGGCCACCAAAACGGATCCTCTCAACACCTTGGCTGCGCCTAGAAATTCTGTCCATAAAAGTTATGAACAGAATCGGTGACAAAGGGCAACCTTGGCGGAGTCCAACTCTCACTGGAAACGAGCCTGACTTACTGCCAGCGATGCGGACCAAGCTCTGACACCGGTCGTACAGGGACCTAACAGCCCATATCAATGGGCCTGGTACCCCATACTCCCGGAGTACCCCCCACAGAACCCCCCGAGGGACGCGGTCGAATGCCTTTTCCAAGTCCACAAAGCACATGTAAACTGGTTGGGCAAACTCCCACGCACCCTCCAGGACCCTGTTGAGGGTGTAGAGCTGGTCTAGTGTTCCACGACCAGGACGAAAACCACACTGCTCCTCCTGAATCCGAGGTTCGACTATCCGACGGACCCTCCTCTCCAGAACCCCTGAATAGACCTTACCAGGGAGGCTTAAGAGTGTGATCCCCCTATAGTTGGAACACACCCTACGGTCCCCCTTTTTGAATAGGGGAACCACCACCCCAGTCTGCCAATCCAAGGGAACTGCCCCCGATGTCCACGCGATATTGCAGAGTCGCGTAAGCCAACACAACCCCACAACATCCAGAGCCCTAAGGAACTCAGGACGAATCTCATCCACCCCCGGAGCCCTGCCACCGCGGAGCTTTTTAACCACCTTGGCGACCTCAGCACCAGAGATTGGAGAGCCCGACCCAAAGTCCCCAGGCTCCGCTTCCTCAGTGGAAGACGTGCCAGTAGGATTGAGGAGGTCTTCGAAGTATTCCGCCCACCGACTCACAACATCCCGAGTTGAGGTCAACAGCACGCCATCCCCACCATAAATGGTGTTGGTCGCGTACCGCTTTCCCCCCCTGAGACGCCGGATGGTGGACCAGAATCGCCTCGAAGCCGTACGGAAGTCATTCTCCATGGCCTCTCCGAACTCCTCCCACGCCCGAGTTTTTGCCTCAGCAACAACCCGAGCCGCATGCCGCTTGGACTGCCGGTACCTATCTGCTGCTTCCAATTCCAGTCCAGAAAAACGCCCATCTCCCAAACAGCATTCACATTCAAACCCCTCAGTGACAGTGAAAGCAGAAGCGAGCAGCACGTTCAATTAAAATAGCCTTGTTCTCTATTTTTCCAGATAATTTTGTTCTAAAAATATTTTTGTTCATTTGTGTAATAGCCTATCTTTAGAGTTGATTTTTTTTAGGCTATTCATTTTGTAAGTTAATATCCATTTGGTGACTTGTTAATAAACAAGAACTCTTATATCTTCATTTCTTTGAAATATGTTTTTAAAATGATTATGTCAAACTGATTTGCTTACAAAAGCAGTAAAAGCTGATTTTTTCAAATGTATTTATTTATTTCAGGTTTGGGCCTATAATTACAGTTAATTTGATCTGGTCGGGTCGAGCTCGGAAAAAATGCCTTGGGACCCGGGCTGGGTCGGGTCGGATATTTTAGGGCAGAACGCAACTCTACTGAGGGGTATTGGCAGGTGTGATGCAGTCCTGCCTGTTGCTGAGGAAATGGCTTTGGTATGGGAGGAGTTTGGTGAGCCCTTAAATAGACTCGGCCAGCGGGTAAAGCAGCACTTCACCAACACTGTGATTAGTGGGGGTTGTGTGCTGCTGACCTCAACTAGGGATGTCGTCAGGCCTTCTCAAGCTCACCAGCACATTTTCCATGGAAGGAACTGTGTTGGAGGACACTGGGATTGGTCCATCCATAACCAGGGCCTAGCTCATCAAGGCAGTAAAAAATCTCCAAGGTTGCAGGGCTCAAGAGGTGGATGAGATCAAGGCTCTGGATGTTGGACTGTCGTTGTTGACATGGCTTTGCAACATCTCATTGACAATGGGGACAGTCAGTCAGAGTTCTGTTTGCAGCTGTGAGCTGAATACAGAGGTTTACTTAACCGAGGAACAAAGAACAGGCATGGAAACTGGGCAGAAAAGAAGAGACAACAATAAGGATGCTTGGGTTTTCTTCTATGGGACATTGTTTACAATCTGTGATGAGTGCTTTTATTAAAGGGGTTTTAATCAGCAAACTCCTACCCCCTGACTAGTTTTAAAGGATCTGGGAATAAAAAGCTTTGGGTGGGGGAATATTTACCTAGTGAAGGGATCATTATAAAGAAGGCTTTTTTTTTGTAATTGGGCAATATGTATATGGATGTTCGACTTAATTATTGTAGTCACCCTTTTAGAGAAAAGTCTATATAAATATTCCCGTTATAGTATGAAAGAAGCCTTGCAGAGTTGCCTTGAGCTCTCAGACTCATATGCTTAACAAGCTCAACCATAAGCTGGATGCGGTTTCTGAGAATTGTAGGCCACTTGTGGCTCCTGGAACTCGCCGGCATGAAGGATTCAACCTTGGAGAAAGCTAACGAGCATGGACTGGGCAGAATGGCCACAAATCTGGCTGTTTGGATTTGTCATTGAGTGTACCAGCAGAACTGAAGACAGACAGAAATCAGAGTCTGCCTGCCCAAGACAATTGTTGTTTAACAGAATTTGGCCTCTCCGCTGATCTTGGGCAGGCCAATTTATCTCTAATTGCTCCTGGAGGATCCGTAATCTAGTAGATCTTTTATACTGTTTCCAAGCCAGGAAATCCCACCCTTGTGTTCTCTTTGTCTCATCTGCATGTATGTTGTATGTAACAGGTCTCTGTTGTAAATGTCTTCGAGGCTCAATGGGAACTAACCTGTATAAACTAACCTGTATAAATAAAGGTTTAACAATAATAATAATAATAATAATAATAATAATAATGGTATTGTGGTATGGTCTCTATATGTAAACTTTTTCTGGTCTGGACCATAACTTCTGATCGGATAATTTAATGAAACTTCATACAGAAATGCATCATCACTAGACGGAGTGCAACATAATCTTTTCATCACCACAGCTTCAAGGTTAAGGTAAAAACTCAGTCAAAATTAAAACAAGGTCTTGTCCAGGCCATTACTATAGGTTGCTGTATAACAGTTTGTTGATGGGCATATAACATACCACATGCTGTATTCTTGTTTAAAATATTCACCCTAAGCGTGGTTTTCAGACCTGGGCTTTTGGGGCTGTAGCCTCTGGTGCTTTAGGTCTTACGCCAAAAATACACTACACGCGTTGCAGCTCCGCCCCGCTCCGGTCCGACCTCCGCAGCAAATACGCACCCATTATAATCAATGACAGAATTTACACTGGCTCCGCACGGCGGCGGCGAGCTGCGGAGAGCGGACGGCAGTCCGTCAAAATTAGAAATTTTTCTATTTCTGCCGGACGCCGGAGCTGTGCCGGAGTCAACTTTTGAAGATTACGTCGCACCAACAGGAAAAGGAACGAGCACAACTTCCGTATTTACAAAATAAAATCACCACGGGCGGACTAATCCTAGCTCTATACGGATTTATTTGTACAAAAATGCTGTCAAACTATCATTTATGACTACGCCTACAAACGCAATACAAGAAATAAAAAGAAATACAAGAAATAAATAAAGTATTTTATTCTGAAATGTAATACATCACTTCCTGTTGCTCAAACCATGTCCTGTCGCTCATTTACGAGAGAATATCAAGGCAGCAGTATCTACAGTTGTTCTCTTTCTTCCACCGAGTGAATTGTTTTGTTCTGACTTACTTATTTATCACTTGATTTATCGCGCGATCTCGCAATTCCCGCGCATGCGTCTCGGAGCAGCGCATCCACTCGGACCTGAGCTGAGCGCAGGTAGTGGAAATTGGACTCGCACAGCTGCGACCTGCGGAGCGGGGCGGAGCGGAGCCGCGTGTAGTGTATTTTTGGCGTTAGGTGAGCTCCTGTCCAGGTGTCAAGAAACAACTCTAGAACCTACAGAAACTGAAAGTTAAGTGTCAAGACACCCTCAACAGCTCAGCTTTCAGAGAAAGGTTGTTACACAAAGTTTAGAACATGTTCATAACTCAAGCAGCAGGGCTGTGAGCCTCTGCCACTCGGGAGAAGAAAATGAGACATGTTGCAAATATTTTGAGACCTTTATGAAACTTCCTCATTAATATAGTTCTCCAACAAGTAAAGCAGCTTCCCTGAGGGATTCCTGCCTTACATATAATAATCATTTTATTTAAAAGCGCCTTTCAGGACACCCAAGGACACTTAACAAACCAATACAGTGTAATACAGATCAAACATTATCAGCGACAAATTGGAATATAAAATACATAAAGGATATAAAATGAAAGATAATAAAAATACATTTAGTAAAGTTAACGATAGGCTAGTCTAAAGAGATGGGTTTTCAGGGCAGTGAAATACATGAAGCCTACTTTAGTCCAAACCACGAACAATCTTCTCTTTCGGAAATTTTTTGTTTGCAGTTAGCCGAGTTTAGTATTAGAAGTAGATTTGTTTGATGCTGAGGGGGATGGAAATGGTCCTGTTGCTGTTGTGGTTTAAAGATACAGCAGATCATCTTATGTTAGCTGAAAGTTTCAATAATCCAACAGATAAAAACGGGGGACGTCAGTAAAGTGTCAGCATGGTGTTGAGCATAGATATACCTGTAAGTGTACATGCTTTTTGCTCAGCTGGTGCCATCTGGTGACTGAATGGGACCCTTTGACCCTGGATCCACTGGTCTGAGCATTCTGAAATCCCTGTCCTCTGCACTGGGATGACTTGCTTACTGCTCGCAGGGATGCAGATGAGGCAGGAGGAGGGATTGGTGTGAAGAGCGAGACAGCTTCTGGAAGAGGTGATCATACAGCATGGAAAAATAAAAGAAGAGGGTTGAAGGACAAAGCAAGTATTAAGAGTGAGGTCAGAGGACAAAAAAAAAACGTTTGATCACATCCGGGTCCTGTTCACGAGTTAAATCAGAGTTCAGCTATCCTATTTTTAGTCTATCCATCCATCCATTGTCTTTACCTATGTCTTCATTTTCAGGTCACGGGGGTCAATGGTGCCCATGTCCAGCAGTCACTGTGTGAGAGGCGGGGGGACACCCAGGACAGGTCTCCAGTCCATCACAGGGACACAGAGACAAACGAGACAACCAACCTTTCACTCTCTCACTCACACCTAGAGACAATTTAGTGTTAATCAGTCTAACATGCATGTTTTTGGTCTGTGGGAGGAAACTGGAGTACCTGGAGAAAACCCACACATGCACGAGAGAGAACATGCAGACTCCACCCAGAAAGGTCCCCTGCTGGGATTTGATCCTGACCTTCTCACTGAGAGGGAGAATGGAAAACCAAACAGAGGCTAGCTGCTAACTGACACTCAGTTTTGCATGTGCTGCTAGCAAAGGGGGAGGAGGGGGCAACACGAAGGAAGAGGAGGAGGGAGCGAAGATGGAGTGTCTTATTTGTGAAGTTCTACTAGTTTAAAGCCAGTCTTGTAGCTGTCAGCTGCAGCAGCTCACACAGTTTGGACAGATGGGAGAGTTTGGAATTCTTCAACCTTTCTCTGTTATTTCAGAAACTTTAGGATGCTGAAGGATGCTGAAATGTTCTTTTTTATTTTTTGTTCTTGATGGAGTTGAAGTTTTAAAGAACAGGAATACCCACCATGGATTATAACAGAGGTATGAAGCTTCTGTATGTTCTTCCCTTCTTGGGTTTGGATCCAAACAGTGTTGGAGCTGCTCAAACCCCCACCAGAGACCTGGACCGTCAAACTGTGGCTTTGGTAACAGTTGAAAGGACAAGCAGCCAGACATTCCAAGCTTTTTAAAGTGGTTTTATTCACACCTTCATACAGCAGGAAGAACATAGCATGCGGCGCATTGATGGACTGAAGAGGACATTCCCCTTGACAGCACATTTCCACGTGTACCAAGTAAGGCTTATCTGTGGGGGGCGCTATCTTCTCCTGTTGCTACAGAGGAGATGGCTGCAGGACTCAGGATGTGTGGCTTCAGAGAACATTTTGCTCTGTTTCATGGGGCTTTCCTGTGTGGGAGGGTTGTTGTATTTGGAAGGGAACAGATCTGACATAGAACAAGTGTGTGTGTGTGTGTTAAGTTTATAAGGCTTGAACTGCACCAGAAAATTTTCTCTTCAGAGAAATTGTTCTATTTTTGTCCCCCGATGTGGAGTGTAAAGGGGGGACCTTCAGTTGTTTCTGAACACAGAGATGACGTCATGTAAATCGACATTTAGCTTCAGATAAAATGCTCCCTGAGTTCAGGTTGGCAGCACTTGTCTTGTCTTAGCATTAGCATGTTTTCAACACTATCTCATTATGTTATTAGAGCTCATTCACTAATCTTCATTACATATAACAGTAGCAACAAAAACAGAACTAAATGACTGAATCAAAAACACAAAAGACAGTAGTCCCTCGCTACTTTGCAGTTCGACTTTTGCAGACTCTCTGTCGTGGTTTTTCTAAGTAAAATGGTAAATGGAGCTTATTTATATAGCGCTTTCCAGCCCCCGATGAGGGGCCCCAAAGCGCTTTACAATACCAACCATCCACCCATTCATACACACATTCATACACCGGTAGCGGCAGACTGCCATGCAAGGCGCCTTTCCAGTCCTACCGGGAGCAACTCGGGGTTAAGTGTCTTGCCCAGGGACACAACGACACATGGTGTGGGGAACCGGGATTCGAACCTCCAACCTTCCGATCGAGGGCCGACTGCCATTACCACTACGCCACGGCCGCCCCAAGTAAGACTGGACATGACACAATTGGCTGATTGATGGATGAGACACAAGATCAGCATGGGGTTTTTAAATTTAAAATAAATTATTTAAATTATTTAGCACCTGCTACACCTGTGTGCAACCTGCATGATTGGCTTATGCCTGTGTCCGACAGTCTGAAAACACTGTACGATTCTTTAAAATCTTACACAATTCCCCTACTAGGCCTAACCCCAAGTTTTTTCAAAGAGCAACACTCATTGATATAGTTTTAACTATTATGCCATCTAAATATGGGAGTTCAGCTGTCTTTTCAAATGATGTGAGTGACCACTGTGTAATAGCAGTTTTAAGAGACCCAAAGCTTCCTAAAACTAAACCACGTTTTGTAGGAAAATGCAATTTGAAAAGGTTTGTTGAACAAGTGTTTTTAAAATATCATTATTTTGACTGGGAGAGGATTGCTCCCTTTGATGATGTTGATGTTGGGGAGTGGTGGCGCAGTGGTTAGACGGTGGGCCTGTGATCAGAAGATCACCGGTTCAAGCCCCGGTACCGACAATATCAAAAAAATGTGGGTGGAAAAAGGTGAAACACCCACACCTGCCTCCACCCTCATTCGCACCACTCTGGGCCCCTGAGCAAGGCCCTTAACCCCCACCATCTGCTCCCTAAACAGGTCTCTATTGAAAATGAGTTCTCGTGGCTCAGTGAGACTACTTGTATAAATAAAGTAAATTTAAAAAAAAAAGAACTGGCTTGGAGTTATTTTTTCAAAAGTTTCAGTCAAATTGTGAATAAGGATCCCCTTTGTGTAAATTTAGAGTTAAAGGACGTAAAAAATACATGGTTTACAACAGAACTAGGAGAGCTTTTACACAAGCAAAATTCTGCATGGGCAAGGGCATGAAAATCAGGCATGGAAGCTGACTGAATTTATTTGAGAAAACTAATAAATTTACCTCTCTTCTTCGAAACACAAAGGCTGACTTTTATTTGTCTACCGAAAGTCTGAAAAATCCCCAACATTTTGGAAAACAATTAAATATTTTAATTTCCCATCTAGTATGCTGATTGATGGTAGCAGGATAACTGATAAATTAAAGGTTCACTATGTAATTTCTGGAGAATGCTGGGACTTAGAAAAATTTTCATCAGGTAAAAGCATTCTGCTCCCTCCGCCTCAGAGCCATATATGGCCATATATGGCACTGAGGGGGAGCCACAGTCCGTTCTCTGTTGAACTTGAGTTCTGCAGCTCCGCCCCCTGCTGAATGTCCGCTCGGAGCCGCTTCAATATTTTGTGATTATATGTTAATAAAACGTTCTAAAAAATATAATAAAACCATGAAGCACTGGTCCAACAACACAAAAACCAGCAGAAATCAGCAGAGCTTCACGAAGCCACGTTGGACATGATTTAATTCGCTCGTGACTTCCTCATTTCTGTCAGTGCAGGTCTGGAATGTCTGGAATGTTCCACCCCCACTACATGTCCTGTCTCTGCGCTGCAAAGTTCTGTGATTATATGTTAATAAAACGTTCTAAAAATATAATAAAACCATGAATCACTGGTCCAACAACACAAAAACACCCTGAAATCAGCAGAGCTTCACCAGCCACTTTGGACATGAGTTTTTTTTTCGCTCGTGACAAATCCATTTCCTCATTCCTGTCAGTGAAGGATGAAGCGATCACTTGACTTTTGGCAAAAAAACAAAAGAAAAGTCCAGCTCTGGGATGAAGAAGGGATATTTAATACATTTGTGTCACATACAAAACAGTCCTGCATCGCTTTGCAATCCTTTGAATGAGAACGTGCGCGGCGCTGGGGCTGGGACAGGCGGGGGCGTGGGTTGGGGCGTGACAAACAACTCTGTTTTTATTGGCTGGTCATTGTCCGGGTCACTCTGTGTTTTTAGTGTTTTTATAAATGCTGATAGAGAAGCAAGGGGACTATAGTTTTTTTCAGAGATTACTTTGTCTAACATCAGTCTGTCAGTAGATAGTGACAGAGTGAAGAAATATGTTAAAAATATTAGAAAAGTTACAGACTGCATTACAAAGTTACATAGTGCACCTTTAAGTAATCTAAATTATTTTAACAATTTTATTTTTTCTGGGTTTTTGTTTAACTCTAAAAACCCACCCAAACAGCCCTTGCTTTCTGAAAAGTCCTCAGATGGTTCACTACTGGCTGATAAAGCCTGAGGCAATGTTCAAGCTTTTAACTCACCTTTCTCAATAGCAGAGGAAGTTAAAGATAAATAAATGAATAAAAACCTTGATCCCCAAAACTCCAGGTCCAGATAAATTAGAACCTATGTTTTTTAAATTGGCATCTCAAATTATAGCTGCTCCATTGTGTCACATTTTTAATCAATTTGTTGACCAATGTACCATTTTTTCCGGTGTATAGGTCGCACCGTTTTATGTTTTTTTCAAGGCCTGCGACCTATACTCAGGTGCGACCTATATATGGCTTGTTATCACTTTCTGTGAAACAAATTTTTTAATCCAGCTCATTTCACAATTATGTTCATTTATTAAGGAAAAGTTCAGCTCAGACATATGTTTGCTATAATTTTTATCAAACAAATAATTGTTTTTAAGTGTTAATCTTCTTTAAAGCCTTGCTGTGCGCTCCTGTGGCAGACATTTGCAGCAGAGCTAAACGTAGGTGCGACCTATACACCAGTGCGACCTATCTAGGGATTTTTCCAATCTATTGGTGATAATTGGACAATGTGACCTATACACAGGTGTGACCTATACACCAGAAAATACTGTAATTCCCAAAATTTGGAACTCTGCATTTGTTATTCCCCTATTGAAAGGAGGAGATCCAGCAATTTTGAACAATTATAGACCCATTTCTAAATTATCTGTGCTTGCAAAAGTTTGAGTCCCTTGTTAGTGAACAAGTAAAAGAATATCTAGCCACTAATTCTATTCTTTTGATTTCTCGACCAGGATTTCGTAAAAAAACATATACTACCACTGCAGCATTAAAGGTTATAAATGATAACAGAAGCTCTAGATAAAAATCAGTGATGTATTTCACTATTTTTTAGATTTCTCCAAGACCTTTGATACTGTGGATCACTTCATTCTACTTAACCCTCTAACAGTTGGGTTTTCTACACATACTGTCACGAAACCAGGCTTTTGGATTCAGAATGACCAGACACAAGAGTAATATAAACTAGAAAGTTCCTGGAGAAACTTCGACGGGGGCTGCCAGGCTACTACCCGTTAGCAGCCATCCTGAATACAAATGGCTCCAAATGTTAATAGCACATATCACGGAGCCAAATAAAATTCTTGAAATGATAGTAAAGGTGTTTGGGTTCATTTTCAGCTACGATTACACAAAATTTCAACTAAATAACATTAAAAATGGCTGAATTATGGTGTTTTTTCTTTTTAGCTAAGGCGGCCATCTTGGATTTTTATTTTCGTTTTTTTGTACGTGATAGAGAATGTCGTCAGCTACAACCTCACCAAATTTCAGCTCTCTATGTATAAAGATGGCTGAGTTATGGCATTTTTTCTCTTTTAGCTATGGCGGCCATCTTGGATTTTTATTTTTGGTTTCGGTACGTAATACAGAATGTCTTCAGCTACAACCTCACCAAATTTCAGCTCTCTATGTATAAAGATGGCTGAGTTAAAGCCATTTGAATGTAGCTATGGCGGCCATCTTGGATTTTCATTTTTGGTTTCCGTACGTGATAGAGAATGTCTTTAGCTACAACCTCACCAAATTTCAGCTTTCTATGTATAAAGATGGCCGAGTTATAGCCATTTGAAAGTAGCTATGGCGGCCATCTTGGATTTTTGATTTTGATATGGAATATGATAGGAAACATTGTCAGCTATCACCATACCAAGTTTCAGCTCAATATCACTAAAATTGACCATTTTACAGTATTTTGACTTTTTTGCGTTGTCGGCCATCTTGGAAATTGGATTTTCAATTGAAATTTATTAGGGATCATTGTCAGCTACCCATTTGCCAAATATAAGTTCCATATCTCCATCAAAATGGCCGCTTCACCTAATTTGCTTGTTCAAATGGCCGCTTCACCTAATTTGCTTGTTTAATTCAAAATGGCCGACTCACCTAATTAGCTGGTTTGATTCAAAATGGTCGACTCACCTAATTAGCTGGTTTGATTCAAAATGGCCGACTCACCTAATTAGCTGGTTTGATTCAAAATGGCCGTCTCACCTAATTAACTGGTTTGATTCAAAATGGCCGACTCACCTAATTAGCTGGTTTGATTCAAAATGGCCGACTCACCTAATTAGCTGGTTTGATTCAAAATGGCCGACTTACCTAATTAACTAGTTTGATTCAAAATGGCCGACTCACCTAATTAGTTGGTTTGATTCAAAATGGCCGACTCACCTAATTAGCTAGTTTGATTCAAAATGGCCGACTCACCTAATTAGCTGGTTTGATTCAAAATGGCCGACTCACCTAATTAACTAGTTTGATTCAAAATGGCCGACTCACCTAATTAGTTGGTTTGATTCAAAATGGCCGACTCACCTAATTAGCTAGTTTGATTCAAAATGGCCGACTCACCTAATTAGCTAGTTTGATTCAAAATGGCCGACTCACCTAATTAGCTAGTTTGATTCAAAATGGCCGACTCACCTAATTAGCTAGTTTGATTCAAAATGGCCGACTCACCTAATTAGCTAGTTTGATTCAAAATGGCCGACTCACCTAATTAGCTAGTTTGATTCAAAATGGCCGACTCACCTAATTAGCTAGTTTGATTCAAAATGGCCGACTCACCTAATTAGCTAGTTTGATTCAAAATGGCCGACTCACCTAATTAGCTAGTTTGATTCAAAATGGCCGACTCACCTAATTAGCTAGTTTGATTCAAAATGGCCGACTCACCTAATTAGCTAGTTTGATTCAAAATGGCCGACTCACCTAATTAGCTAGTTTGATTCAAAATGGCCGACTCACCTAATTAGCTAGTTTGATTCAAAATGGCCGACTCACCTAATTAGCTAGTTTGATTCAAAATGGCCGACTCACCTAATTAGCTAGTTTGATTCAAAATGGCCGACTCACCTAATTAGCTAGTTTGATTCAAAATG
>JBBPBX010021523.1:20128-42289 GCA_038048925.1 Garcialebias charrua | reverse complement strand
ATATTGATTTCCTCCAGAGTGTACAAATCACTACTGGACGTTTGAGAATCAGCGATAGAAATATTGTCTGAGTCACTGTCATCCTCTATGTCATCTGCGTCAGCAGCCCCAGCCGCGTGCAGGGCCACCGCACCCCCACCTGTGGGCGGGGCCACCGCGCCCCCACCCGCGGGCAGCTCCGCTGCCTCCACACCGACACAGCTACAGTCAGTTTTCTGATCTGACTCTAAAACAAGACGACCAGAGTCTGAGGAGTCTTGAGGAACATTAATTACGTTTGTTTCCGTGTCATTCTTTTCATGTTGATTAGTTTGATCGCTGTTTCCCTCCCCGGCATCTGACACAGCTGATGGGGGGACTACCCCCTCCTCCTCCTCCTCCTCCTCCTGTGTTGTCGGAGGAGCAGCGTCTCTCTGTGATGCCTCTCCGTTTAAATCCATCTGCTCTTCCGTGTTTTTGTGCGGACAAGCAGAGCGTTTATGCCCAACATCCCCACACTCAAAACATTTCATGTGTCCTGTGCTTGCGTAAACCATGTACGAGCCTTCTCCATATCTAACTCTGAACGACACGTCCAGTGTGGCAGAGTTTAGAAACATAAACACTTGTCTCCTGAATGACTGGACATGTTTCAATTTATCATTCTTACAGCCCAAACCCACAGTTCTGAAACCACTGGCCAGTTTCCCAAAACGCTGGAGCTCTTTCTCCAAACAGTCATTAGGAATGAACGGCGGCACACCTGAGACAGTGACGCGGGAGGAGGGCACTGCGAGTGGAGACACCTGCAGATACTCTCCATCAACTGTCACCCCACTGACAATCAGCTGAACCACGAAATCCTCCTCTTTCAAAAATATTACCACACCTTTATTCATTCTTGATGCATAAATTAAATTTTTATGACCTACAATATCACCAACAGCCAGGAGAACTGTCTCAACTGGGACTGATGGATCAGGCTGAATCCTAACCCCATTCCTTAACGAGAGGGGTGACGCCCCTGAGGACGCCATCCCCTCAAACAATCAGCGCTGTAAACTCAACAAATAACACCAAGATGTGGAAAACGTGTAAATAAGGAAATGTAAGAAACCCAGCATGAAAGTAAAGATCAGAAAAGCTCTTCAGAAAAACAACTCTTCCACTCTATCACTCACTCCGTTCAGACTCACCACACGCCACCACCACCGACCAACTCCCAGCATGCAGTGCAGAGAGAGAGACACAGACAGCGACGGGGAGACAGATAGATAGATAGATAGATGGATAGATGGATAGATGGATAGACAGATAGATAGATAGATAGATAGATAGATAGATAGATAGATAGATAGATAGATAGATAGATAGATAGATAGATAGATAGATAGATAGATAGATAGATAGATAGATAGATAGATAGATAGATAGATGGATAGATGGATAGATGGATAGATGGATAGATAGATGGATATCCATTCTGATGTTTTGTACATTTATTTGAATGGTTGAAAATGTAACCTACATTAATAGAGAACAAAGAAATAAAAAGAAGGTTCAAGTGAATTTTATGCAACACTGTCCACAACATTGCAATCAGTCAGTCTAAAGGATATTTGAATCTGAGTGCACATGTGCTTTAATTGAACTGAACATAAATCTGTGTATTTGGATCTGGGTTGCAAGAAGCGCAGCAATAGCTGGTTTGAAACTGGGTCAAAGTGAGTGTCAAAACACGGGACCCTTGAGCATTTTCAAGGATGATCTAAGTGGGGAAATGCATTCAGCCAGGTGCGTTCACTCAGGTATCTTCACACTGCCATAAGTACAGCCATAAACACACTCAGACACAGTCCAAGGTCTTCTGAGTGTGAAAGTAAAAAGCCACATCCCACAGTGATATGAAGCACTGTAGGTGGCGGAGCCAATGCAAAACCTTCTATGAATACAAATGCTTTGAACCTGGCTGACCCAGTCGGGATTGTGTATGCGAGCGTGTGTGTGTGTGTGTACATTTTGTTCTTCGCATGTGTGTGAGCGTTCAGCGACAGCAGCTGCGCTCCATCTTTTTGCTCCTGCAGCATTCACGCCGGTCCACGGGGTCAAACGCACACACAAATCAGACATCGAGATGTGTCGGAGGCCATTTTGAGCCGACGGTGAGTCGTGCCTGAGCCGCTGCAGAGAAAATGAGCCGACATCACATCCGAGGAGGCCCCTGCTACACCTGATCCTCCTCCCACCGCCCGTCGCTCTGGCTCTAGCTGCTCAGCTCTCCTCTGTGGAAGTTACTGTACAAGAAAACAGCCGAAGTCAACAGGCTGCCGGAGAGACTTGAAGGTAGAGAAGGTTAAGGATGGGGGAGGAGGAGGGGAGCCGTGCAACACTGTTATCAATATTTCTGTAATGAGACTGTATGCACCTGATAATTTTCAGATGCACGTGTGAAAACAACAAGTGAGTATGTGAGAGAGACAAGGGGTGTGAATCACCACCCCCGCCAAGGGTGAGACTTCCTGGCCCTGCATCTCACTCTCATTAATCAGCTCAGTTTTAAAGAAGGACCGGACACTTGTCTGTAATTACCTGCCTTCGGATGGGGAGGAGGGAATGTGTGTGTGTGTGTGTGTGTGTGTGTGTCCTTGTTTATGCTACTTTGTAAGGCCCATTTTCCCAACTTATACTACATTGTGAGGACCAACTGCTCCTTATGGGGCCCAAAGCCTGGGCCCCATAAGAAGAAGTCCCGTTGGTGGGTTAGGGGTTAGGTTTAGGACTAAGGTGTGAATTGAGGATGTGTTAAGTTTAGGGTAAGGTATTTTCTTTTTTTTTCATTTATTTATTTATTTATTCATTTTATAAAAAAAGAACACACAACAAACACGTTTCTTGTATAAAAAAGAAAATATAAAATGAAAGGCGGTAGAAGAAAAACATATCTTATTATGTCTGCCCCTTTTTAAAATAAAAAAATCATTTCAAACAATAATTATATACAGTATAAGTATATATATATATATACGGGCGGCCGTGGCGTAGTGGTAATGGCAGTCGTCCCCCGATCGGAAGGTTGGAGGTTCGAATCCCGGTTCCCCACACCATGTGTTGTTGTGTCCCTGGGCAAGACACTTAACCCCGAGTTGCTCCCGGTAGGACTGGAAGGCGCCTTGCATGGCAGTCGCCGCTACCGGTGTATAAATGCGTGTATGAATGGGTGGATGGTTGGTATTGTAAAGCGCTTTGGGGCTCCTCACAGGGGGCTGGAAAGCGCTATATAAATAAGCTCCATTTACCATTTACCATTTAATAATGAAAAAAAAATGAACAACTCATCTCAATTTTCAAATTTCGAGATATTACACATTGAACTACTTCATACGTATTTCTTCAACAATTCACTCTTTATCATTTTTTTAAACACATGCATCGGTAATGGTTAGGTTTAGGGTAAAGGTCAGGGTTAGGTTATAGACATGAATGAAAAATGAATGGAAGTCAATGCAATGGCCCCACAAAGATAGAAAAAAAACCTGTGTGTGTGTGTGTGTGTGTGCGTGTGTGTGTGTGTGTGTGTGTGTGTGTGTGTGTGTGTGTGTGTGTGTGTGTGTGTGTGTGTGTGTGTTTGAAAAGCTTTGAAAATAATGTCAGAGAGACTAATCTTAGGGAGAAGAAGAGTTTGATGACTGATACAGTGCGAGGTCAGAAGCAGCGTGGGTGATGGGAAGCCTGAAGATGGCGGGTGCATGGAGAAACAGAGGACATGAAGAGGAAGAGAAGTCCAGCTGAGAACCGAGTGGACAAAGAGGAAGAGGACTGTTCGGAGGAGTGGGAGAGAAAAACAAAGAAGGATATAAAAGATGGAAAAAAGGAACGAGCAGAGCATGGAGGATGTGGTGATGGAGAACAGAGATGACTTCTAAATTGGAGCATCAGTATTCAAGAAGCGACCGTTCACCCAGCCACCTCGTCGCCAGCGGTCAGCTCTCGTCCTGTGGCGAACTCACAAACGAAGCTTTGGGTTCAAGTCTGAAGCGCTCGCTTCAATCGTGATCGACCGCTCAAAGAAAAGTCTTTGTCTCTTCCTGCGGTGTGTGGGCTTCAACTCTCCGCTGATCCCTTTCTGTAATTATTTCTGAAATTCATAAGTAAATTCCACTTGCAAGCCGAAACATTTTCTGTCAATCAATACATGAAAACAAGTTGAACATTTCTCGATCTACAAAACAAGTGTGAATCAGAACAGAGCCACACGCCCACGTGTAAAAAACATGATCCAGGAGGAAAGATATACAGTAAAGAAGCTACAAGAAAGTAGAAGAAAAACATGCAGGGATTCTATAATACTTGAATGTGCAAAAAATAAAAAAAAAAGCTAAAGAAAACAGTTTCACAGCTCTGCTCTCACTGTCCACTCCAAGTGTAAGGTTTGAAGTTCAGTTAGGACTGCCAGAGAAGGTAGGAGGACGAATAGGTGCCAAAGTCCACCTCGCTTTACAGAAAAAAGATTATATATCAATGCATTTTTTATTTATTACAGCCTATTCTATTTAAAGTTACACTGTATGGAGTCCGCTCATCTACAATGGAAAACTATAGTTTTATTAGTATAAACTGATTTCTGTCCCACAGAAGACTAGTTCTAATATGATGCTGTTTGTTAAATCAGTAAAGATGGTACCTCAAATGGCTTCAACTAGTTGGTGAACAGTGTCATGGGGGTCTGCAGTACATCTGTCTTATTTGAGGTTCTCAGCATCCTGCTTGTGTCACAAAGGTGTCGCTCAAGTTTTGAGCTCGTGTCTTCAACACATCGGAATTGTGTCGTTAACGTCTCCGACCCAACTCGAGCGTGCAGTTTCTGTATTTTGACCCTTACAGGGGAGCTGTCCTCACACACAAAACACACAAGGCCAATGTCTGGGAATAAAACCACGCTGATTATAAATATTATTAATAAAAACCTGGTCCAAATCTGCCAGTACTCATTTTAAAAGTGTAATCCAGATTAAATCTGAAATGCTGCAGTGTTTGCAGCGGTGGGTATATGATGTGATGATGTTGAATGCACTTTTACAAGCCGTCCACACTAAATGTCCAAACCATGGTTTAAAAAAAGGCTGCTCAAAATGCAGGTTTGCAAATGCTGGTTGCACAGACTTTGACCACAAAGAAATAGACAAAACTTCAATAATTCACACTTTTTTCACACTTATGACTCTCAAGATATACCATACCATACCACTTTATTTATAGAGCACTTAAACAGACACAAGGCCGACCAAAGTGCTGTACAATCGAAACAAACAAGCACAGCAGACAGGAAAACATAAAATAAAAATATACAGTAGATAGAAATAGCAACAGAAACTAACTAAAATGGCAAACAATATATAGTACAGAGAGGATCAAAACAAAAATCACATTGTGTTAAAGGCTAGAGAATAGAAGTGGGTTTTCAAGCGAGACTTAAATACTGTGAGTGAGTGAGCCTGCCTGACACTCAGTGGCAACTCATTCCACAGTCTTGGACCTGCAACTGAGAAGGCCCTGTCACCTCTGAGCTTACGGCGAGTAGATATGCCATCTGTAAACGGTTATTCAGAACAGATTGTCACTAAGATTATTATTGGAAGGTTCCACATTTTTCCACATCTGCTGGTGTAATTTGAAAATCCTTTAACATGGGCTAAATGCAAAGACAAGAAATATATAGGGATGCACAATATTATTGGCATGTCGTCTGTATCAGCCAATATTGGCAATAAAGTTAAATATCGGACATTGGCCATTCCTTCAAAATAACTCACTGATATAAAAGGTGCTGTTTTATTACATATAGTATATACTGTATTTATACTTTGTACAAAGTATAGTGTTACCTCATTCTCAGCCCCTATTTTGGCATCTGCATTTGGTAACAGGCCAACTTGACAAAGACCATGCAGAATAATGTAGTATTTTAATTTCACAGCAGAGAAAGCTATGTAGTGTCTGTAAGTAGGTCTAGAAAAGAAAATTGGTATTGATTAACAGCCAAATAAGCTTTAACATATTGGCATATCGGATATCAGCCAAAGAGTCTGCATAGCACCTTTCTATCTTATTGAGACACTCAAAGCTCTTTACACTACAATCTGTGCCTCATTTATCCATTCATACAGCACTCTACTAGATCTCTACAAAGGTAATTGAACAAATCATTCTATAGAGAATAATCAGAGCTTTATCACATTAATTCACTGATGGGACACACATCAGAGGCAATGACGGTTCAGTGTCTTACCCAGGGACACTTCGGCATGCGACTGCTGGTGGATTTGAACCCCCAACTCTTGCACTGGAGGACGACTGTTCATACCACTCAGCCACAGCCGCCCCCAAATGAACATAAATAAAACAAAAATTAAGTTTTGTGGAAATATATTTAGATATGGTTCATGTTGCATTTCTGTTATATGTGGGCTAAAGAACAAGAAAATTAAAGCAAACTCTTATTTAAACATAAAACATGATTCATGTCAATCTATGCAGCTCTAACAGACAAATAAGAAAGACGAGACACTTGTTACACAAGAGTATTGCATACAGCACATTATCCGCTCGTCAACAAACTATTATACAGAAATACATCAATCTATAGCAGGGTCCAGACAAGCAAAAGCCTTGTATAAAATGTGACCTTCATTTATGACACTGACCTAAGATCTGGGGTAATGAAAATATTATGTGATTCTCTGTCTAGTGGTGGTACAAATGTGTATGAGGTTTTGTTCAAATGTCTTGAGTGGATCAGAAGTTATGGTCCAAACAAGTGAAGACCTTGTTTTAATTCTGACCTTGATGCCAGCATGATGAAAAGTCTATGGACACTCCATCTAGTGATGAGGCACAAGTGTATCAAGTTCATAAAATTATCTTTAGCTTGTCAAAAGTTATGAGCTGGATAAATGTATGCATGTTGTAAATGCTGTTAAAACTAAAATATCTCAATTGCAGTATTGTATGGAGTAAGGGACTTGTTGAATGATAATGCTTTGAGTCAGAGTCAGAGTCAGAGTCAGAGAGTCTTTATTGTCATTTGCACCGCATGTGGTACATGAGATGAAAACGAGATTATGTACACGAGGTCCCAGTTACATCCAACAACAAATGAAAGAGAAAAACAGTAATAACATCGAGAACTAACTAAGAAAAACATCAACTAGTAATACACTAAGCCTAATATAGTGGGAATAAACAGCAGCACGAACATGAGTTTGTATGAGCAGATGGTCACAGATGGTCACAGATGAACACAGCAACAAGAAAACATATCAGCATCACCATGATGTGATATTTTGCAGTGTTTATTTTAATTTTATTTTTATTTATTCATGAGTCTAACAGCCTCAGGGTAGAAGCTGTTCCTCAGTCTAGTGGTTCTACACTTGATGCTCCTCAACCTCCGTCCTGAGGGGAGTGGGGCAAAGAGTGAGTGTGCTGGATGAGTGAGGTCTTTCATGATACAGGTGGCTCTTTTCCTGCATCTAGAGGTGTAAATGTCTGTGATGGTGGGGAGACTGACTCCAACAGACTTCTGTGCAGCCTTCACCACTCTCTGCAGAGCTTTTCTTTCTTCAACTGTGCAGCCTCCATGCCACACGTTGATGCTGGAGCACAGGATGCTCTCCACTGCACACCTGTAGAACGAGGTGAGAACTGGGCTGCTCAGGCCGGCTCGTCTCAGCCGTCTGAGGAAGTAGAGTCTCTGATGACCTTTCTTGATCTTTGCACTTGCTTTATAATACAATTATAGTTCCGCATTTAATTTATTGTGTAAATGTTTGGGGTACAGCATGTAGGACAACAACTACACCTATTTTTATTTTGCAAAAGAAAGATGTAAGAATTATAATGAGGAAACATTATTGTCATCCTTCTGGTACTTTGTTTTGTCAATTGAAATTACTTAAGTTTTATGATTTGGTTGATTATAATCTTTTACTTATATACAGTACAAGGCTCAGAATTTCTCACTACCATCTAACATTCAAACATATTTTGTGAAAAGGATTAGTTGCTATAATTTAAAGGGAATAGAAATGTTTGTTAAACCTCGGTATAGAACCAGTTTAAAGGGTAGGTCTACTACGATAAGAGGAATTGATCTTTGGAATGGTCTAAAGGATAATGTAAAAAATGCGAAGTCCATACAAATATTTCAGAAAATGATTAAAACTATTTTGTTGAAGAGTTATAATTAATTTGATTCTAATTTAACAAATTATAATAGGTATTTGATGAGACTATATACTTTTGATGAGACTGTATACTTTTGTATTACAATAAGTATACTGTATTAATGTTTGAATTGATAGTTTGAATTGATTGTTTAAAAAGGAGCAGATATGATAATAAATGTTTTCTTCTTCTGCTTCCTTTCATTTTATGTTTTTTGTTTATTTTCCTTCCTAAAAAATTGTCATTGTTTTTTAATATGAAACTAATAAATTATACAATACAATACAATACAAATTTCCATACGGAGACTACGGAGATGGAGACTATACAATAATATGTCCACCTTTCAATGAGTGTCTAATAAAAAACTAAACTAAAGTGTTCTATGGATGTTTGAAGCATGTCATGGTGTTATGTTATTGTTGGGGGCACTGTTACGTAACATTCATGATAAAACTAAGTCGGTAAGTTTATTTCGGCTGCTCCCTTCTTCAGGGGTTAGAACAGCGAGTGAAGTCGCATGAAAGATTTGGCAATTTGTGTACACTGGATGCACTTATTGACACAAACTGGGCTCGAACCTGCAACCTCAAGATTACAAGACCGTGGTACTGACCACCTATAATGTACTCTATAATATAGAGCAGTGACATAATACAATGTACTGAACAGAACTTTTTCTGAACAGCAGTCCCAACGTTACAGGGAATTTAAATTCAGCTACAGTACATGTAAGATCAGATCTACTGAATGACAGCAGACATGATCCACAGAATAATTTTTAAAAAAGTGGCAAAAAGCTGAAGCCACTGGTAAAACTAGTGCTTGATGACAACTAATAGGAGAGCAGTCACTTCAGGTACATCAGAAGCCTCTACACACCCAGTCAAAGGTTTTTATGTTGTTTGTTCTGCAATACAGACAGTGTTTTTGCTCCTTACAATGAATGCTTTTTTTCCTACTGAAACTGTGCATGTTGACTGCTTCTGCTTGTGTCATTGCATCATTAAAAAAACATTGAAGTGTAACGTCAGTCCAAGAACTAAACAACACGGCGTGGAAACGTTCAAGTTGGGATTTTTCAGTTACGACTGAACTTTAGGGCCACGCTAAAATTGTTTTGATTTTAAAGCCATAAAATTACGAGAATAAAGTCAAATAAAGTCTCAATATTAATAAAGTGTTATGAGACTTTTTTCTTTTTGCAGCTCTCATTTATGTTTTTTTTTTTTTTGTCGTATCCATGACACGACCTGTCAATCAATCCAGTCGGCGTGTCAGCAAATTATCAATCCGAAGCTAAAAGAGTCATTTATAAGACTGAGCTGAACACAGCTTCTCAGACTGAGGAAGTCTTTCGGACAAAAGACAAAACGTTTCTACAGTTTTTTTTACTTTGTTTTGTTTTGTTTTTTGAATGTCCAGAGGACCAGACTTAGCTTTTTTAGACAGAGTCATAATATGATATGAATTCAGACACAATAAAGCAGGTTTACCACATTTTAACTGTGGTAAAATGAAGAATGTTGAGCATCTTGTTAAGTTATACTTTGGTATTGATTTTAAAAATAAGGAGATAGTTAATCTGTTAGCACATCAGCATCAGATTATTATTAACTTAATAATAATAATAATTTAATTAATAATTATTACAGATTATTAAAACCAATGCAGATCTGTTCCTCTCTTTGATTTTATACGTCTACCTTATATAATGTTTTGCTAGTTTTTTGATACTTGTTTAAAAAAAAAGTATTTCTTTCTCTTTTTTTTCTCTCTTTTTGTTTTCTATTGTTTATTGTTTATTGTTTAAGGAAATTCTACCATTGCTGTTCATCGTTCTTTAGTTTTAGCAGGTCGCTTTCGTAAATGAGCCATGAGGCTCAATAAGATTTACCTGACTAAATAAAGGTTGAATGAATTATCAGCATCAGGACTTTGAACCTGCTCACAGTAAAGTGGTACACTCTGATGGGCTGCAGCAGCTCTCTGCAGGTAAGGAGCTTCAGATTGGTCATTTGCTGACATGCCTGCTGGATTGATTGACAGGTCGCGTCGTGGATCCGACTCATGGGAAAAAATAAATAAATAAACGAGAGCTACAAAAAAAGTTTCGTATGACTTTATTCTCATAATATTAAGACTTTATTTGACTTTTTTCGACGTTGTTCTCGTAATTTTATGGGTTTTTTTGTGTGTTTTTTAAGCGTGGCAATGTTTTTTTTTTTCTTAGCATGGCCCTAAAGCTCTATCGTATTCAGTGTCTAAAAGGTTGTTTATTTTAAAGGGGACCAATTATTGATCTTATACATTTTTATGGTATGTCTGTGGGCTATCCAGACCATGTTCATTCAATTTAATGCACAAAATAATTCTTAGATAATAAAGTATCCCCTTTCTAGTTGTGCCTTTTCTGACTTCCGTTCTGAACGAGCTGTTTATGATAAGGCCACGCCCTTCAAAAATCTGTTTACATTAACTCCGCCCTCTGGGACCCTGAGTCAGACCCAGAGGCAGACGCCCCCAGAGGTGGGTAGAGTATTCAAAATTTTTACTCAAGTAAAAGTATTGTTACTTGAACCAAATATTACTCAAGTAAAAGTAGTGAGTAGGCATCCAAAAATTTACTTGAGTAAAAGTAATAAAGTACTTTGATTATAACCTACTCAAGTAGTGAGTAACTGCGGAGTACCATCTTGTGTCATTAAATTATAACATGCAAATGGATTTAATAATAATAATGACACATTTTTGTCATCTGTGTATGTTTCCATACAAGACGAAATTTGACTCTGCATTTAACCCAATCACCACCAGGTGGGGCAGTGGGCAGCTATAGAAAGCGTGCCGGGGAGCAATTGGGATGAGATGTGCTGCTCAAACACACCACAAGTTATGCTGTGACTGGGGTTTGAACCTGGGTCCTTCGGGTCCCAAGTCGGTTCCCCTGCCACTACACCATCTTGGCCCCATTTACAAGGAAACATAACTTTTAATGAGACTGAACATACATTATTATAAATAAAAACACAAAGGCAATACTGTACCAGCCAAAAGGATTTCGAAATACATGTAAACCACTTATCTTTTACATTGTTGTAAATAAAAAAAAAAACACAAAGGCAACTGTAGCCCAAATAATTCTGCTAAATAATAATACACTTGACTTTCTGCAAAACTTTGTTTCTACCAGTAAATGTTGGAACTCATTTTCTTACATTTTGACATCCTATAAACAGCACTAACTGTTTACCAGAATCTCCGACGTCACTCAACATGGCCCGCGCGGAGAGTTTGTTGTGGTCACGTGACTGGTTGGCTTCACTTGATTGGTTACATGTCAGGTGACAATAAGTTACGCAATAATTTTGCTGCAAATGTTTTTACATACTTGAAACAAAAGTAACTGTAGCGATCGGCAGAAAGCCCATAGTAACTGAGTAAAAGTTGCGGTTTTCTTCCCTAAAATTTACTCAAGTAAAAGTATAAGTCTTTCACATTTAAGCTACTCTCACAAGTACAATTTTTTCAAAAAGCTACTTAAGTAAATGTAACGGAGTAAATGTAACTCGTTCCTACCCACCTCTGCATTTTGGGCAGGGCAAATGAGGCGCTGACGCGGTGCGTAGGCCGCTGAGAAACATCCATAAGTTCACCCTCCATGTTAAAAACTCTTCGTCTGACTCTTCGGAAACAAGCAATAAGGCTGCAGAGTAACACACTGGCTACTAACTGCTTAGTGCGAGCACCGCTTTTTTTTTGACGGACCACATCCGGCGCGGACCGGATATGGTCCGTGAGCAGTCGTCCGGTTGATTTAAGAGCACGTAAATAAGTTTTTTCGTTTTTACTGATAGATAATTAGTTATTAGCGGTACTGTATTTTAACAACAACAAAACATCGAACTCTGAGATGAACTCAGGAAAAACAACCGTGATTTCTTTTATACTGAAGTGGGTGGAGCATCACCAGGGGTTGCTAGGTGAGGGGCTGGACTCAGGTTGGGGTGGGTTGTCCTACGGCTTGTGACGTCACAAGCTGTAGGATTTGAAAACGAGACATTTATATCACTGAAAAATAAATATACTTAGAATAAATAAACCACTGGGTGCATTTTTTTTAACCCTAGGACTGTTTTTTTAAGAAGTACATAACCAAAGTTGAGTTAAAAAAACATTAAAAAGTGAATTTTGCATCTTTGTTCCCCTTTAATAAAGTAGAGTGTCTTAAATTGAATGTTTTTTCTCTCTCATATCTGACACAGAAGGAATCCCCTCTGTCTCTGTAATCATCTGTTAACACACATCTATGATCCTCGAGGCTTCCCCCTCCTCTGTCTACATTTATTCCTGCCGATTAAACGACTTTCCAACTCCGGTCTCCTTCTCTACTTTGCTCTCATTTGACTAATTATATTCACTGAGACCAGTGTTGACAAATTCATTTGGAAATCCATTAGTCCCGTGGCGTTGTTTAAACAATGTGCACGCTAATGTCCATTGCTTTAATACTCCTGATTCCCATTCTAATAGCCGTCTGATAAATCAGGTTATCTGTGACACCTTCTACACACCGTGAAGAGTGGAAATTAGAGCATTATTAACTATCTGTGGTGCTCCGTCGTGTCCGGGTGTGTTATGGAGAGGAGAGAAGATGAACGAGGAGAAGAGAGAGAGAGAAAAGCACACTAATAGTGAGAGAACAGAGACACTGGAGAGAGAGATGAGTTCAAGAAGACCAGAGGGGAAAACAGAAAGAAATAATAAGGAACATGAAGAGCGACAGGACTAAGGGATGGTATATGTAAATGAGGCTAAGTTAAACATTAAAGAGGGAGAAGTGAAGACACGATGTAAAACATAAGGAGGAGAACAAGTCAAGAATCAATTTAAGCTCTCTGTTATTTTGAACTCACTTAGAGCCTTAATATAAAAGATAATATACAAACTTAAAAAAAAAAAAATCAACTGGATGAAGAAAAGTTCATGTTGAGTGTATTCAGCAGAGACTGAGTGATTTATAGTTTATCCACTAATATCTATATTTTAGTTTTTTATTTTATTTAAAAGGACAATTTCACTAATGTGGTTTAATTGCCTGGTTGTCCTCTCACTGAAACAAACTGATAATGAACATTTGTTCAGGGGCGTAACTTTAGGTCTAACATTGGGGGGGTTGTGATTAACAATAAACACGAAAAAATTGTACACTATACGCTTCAGTGTTTAATACGCGTCATCTCTTCTTCTTCTTCGATGGTGTTTACTGGCAGTTTACAAACTCAGTGCATTACCGCCATCAACTGGACGGAGATGTAATTCAAGAGTCTACTTTCAACAAAAAATAAATAAATAAATTAATTAATTAATTAATTAAAATAAAATTAAATCCTTTCAGCTAATTTTGTAACTTTCAAATATTTAACAAATGCTTTAGTTATAACCTGTGACTGATTTTTCTTCAATAAAGTAACCATTGTCACCGAACTCCCCATTACCCTTTCCAGTGCCTTCCTCTCTTTATTATATTTCTTACAATAAATCAACACATGTTCCACTCCTTCCAGTACCCCACAATTAGAGCAGTCACCTGATGGATGTTTTCCTATTATCTTTAGACCACTATTTAATGTAGTGTGCCCAATCCTCAACTTAATCCATACTTCCTCTCTCCTAGACATGAAACTACTATCGTCACTTAGGAGTACCTCCTTCTGTATGTTATGTAAATGTCTTCCTCTTTCCTCTAAATCCCACCTCTCCTGCCACATATCATTTATTTTATCTTTAACAATTATTTTTATTTCTGCTTTACTTAATGGGACATCATATTCAATTTCTCTTGCTGTATACGCGTCATCTCCACGCGACGCGTCAGCTTTGTCCTGATCAAGATGGCGGCGACAGGACCCAGCTAGTACGAAGAACTTCACAAAGAAACACGGTAAAAACAATTATTTCTTTGCGAGAAAAAATATATTACTAAGCTGACTTTATAGAAGACGTGTTCTTGAGTTTAACTAAATGTTCAAATCGGCTGGATTTAAAAAAAAAAGTTCGCTGATTTTTATGCAGGCGCCAGGCGGGTCAAACCGGACGCTTTCTTTCTTTAAATTTAGCTAAATAAACGCTTAAAAATATACAGTATTTCTTCGCTGACTTATGGGTGATAGTAGACGTACTCCTGAGTTTGACGAAATGTTCAAATCAGCTGGATTTAAAAAAAAAAAAGTTCGCTGAATTTTATGCAGGCGCCAGGCGGGTCAAACCGGAGCTTTGTTTCTTTAAATTTAGTTAAATAAACGCTTAAAAAATATATTTCTTACCTCACTACAGCAGATGGGCTCCTGAGCTGAACCAAATGTGAAATCAGCTTGATTTAAAAATCCGCGGTGTGGTTTATGAGTGGTATCTTGCAAACAAAAACAGCGAACCTCACAGCTAATAGCAGCTACATCCATAGCAAGGGGCGGGCAGCGACAGAGTCAGTCCGACCAAAGGAGGCCTTTTTCGAACACATGCATGTAGAAACTTCTGGGCAACTTCATGAGCAGCTCCGTGACTCACGTGACTTCCTGTAGCCGGTGAGATGGGTGATACCAAATTATTTGCAGGGGAGGGGGTCAGTCCTCAGGGAGTTTGTTAAAAACATGCAGCAATTTTACTAAAAAATTTGAATGAATAAAGAAAATCAATTATTGATGTAAGATATGTATAATGACGAAATGATTTCATTTTATTGGGGGGGTTAAATGACCGGATCAAATTATTGGGGGGGTCAAAACCCCCCTAACCCCCGTGTAAATTACGCCTATGCATTTGTTACATACAAACATATAGCTGATCATTTAAACCAAACAATGTATCTTTTAGATTCAAGTCATTCCAATTTACAAAGCGCTTTAAAACATCTGCTGGACCAAAGTGCTGTCCAGAACTAGAAATAAAATACATGTATATAACAGCAGTCACAAGGCATGAAATACAAATAAATGAAAGAACACAGAGCACGAGTAAAAACAGCCTTATCCACCTTATTCCTGGGCCCCATGCTGCCTTGTGTGAAGTATGGGTACAACTTCCTGCGTTTGACAGGAAGTTGTACCCACAACCATTTATACAGTAGAGCTCCCAGGAATAATGTGGATAGTAAAGCAAAAAAACTGAGATCAACAAAACTCAGCGTCTCACAAGGGGTCAAAAGTCTGTGAGCTGATTTTAAAGACCGTGTAAAGTGAAATTAAATTTGTGTTTTTAGTTTGTCACATGGCATAAATATGTGTTATTAATCAACCATATAAATCTGACTGATTAAAAACATTGTTTTCCTTATAAAATTAAGTCTCAAAAATCATGAAAAAACATAATTTTCCCTTGGTCTGAAACTGTGGGGGCGTGTCAGCGCGTGGGCGTGGTTTCAGCGCAGTACTGCGGCCTGCAGCTGAGCAGTGTGTGGAGAGGCAGACAGCAGAGCCAGTAAACCTGCTCTGATCTGAGTTCTGTCTGTAACAGCAGCTACTTTTTCCAAGAGTTACGCTGTTTTTGTAAATAGTTTTCTTGTGTGTTTTTAATCTGGAATGAATGAAAACAAAAAAAGTTGTACCATGCGGGAGTTGAACCCATAAGGTTTCGGACGGAAGGCAAACGCTTTATCCATTGACCTATCCAGGCATTACAGATACTCAGTATAAAACCATGCAGTATAAAAACACGTTATGATTTGTACGGGTGCCCTGACCATTGCGACATCCAGGGAAGATGCACGAACGAGGCATAATTGATTAGCTAGCTAACAATGAACAAAATATCTATGCTATTGCTATCTGATGCTATCTGCGATTCGCGAGTGAACGGCTCCACCGAGGCGAATTTATACGGCTGGAGCTGCAGGGGGTGGGGCTATACTTAAGAAGACCGCGTGACGAAACGCGGTCACATTTAAAACACGCCTAAAAAATCCTGAAACAGAAATATCTTTATACACAGTTTGCTCTATAACTCCAAAATTAATTGAGCTACAATTTTGAGACTTTTTACTCATTTACAAGATTACAATTATGACATTTATAATGTTTATTGAAGAAAATGTTGAAATTCACTTTACACGGTCTTTAAGAAGATGTTCAGGTTGAGAATATTTGTTTATAAATGTTTTGTCATCAATACTGTATTTGAAATAATGCAGGTAGAGTTGCATTCGGGCCTAAAAAATGTAATCCGGCCCGGACCGAACTCGCATCATTTTTCCGAGCCCGCCCAGAAACTGATCAATTATCTGTGATGACAGGTTTGAACCCGAGAAGAAGAAAAAAAACTGACTTGTTTTTTTTTAAT
This sequence comes from Garcialebias charrua, assembly GCA_038048925.1. Taxonomy (NCBI): domain Eukaryota; kingdom Metazoa; phylum Chordata; class Actinopteri; order Cyprinodontiformes; family Rivulidae; genus Garcialebias; species Garcialebias charrua. Next base: position 25,753 of record JBBPBX010021523.1, on the reverse strand, counting down.
TAAGCGTTTATAGCTTTTGTAAGTCACTGTTCAAGGGTGTACCAGTTGCAGACATTTGTGCTGCTGCGAACTGGAGCTCATTAAACACTTTTGCAAAGCATTACAGTTTGGATGTTACTGCGTGTGATGTCACTCAGGCTGTTCTTTCTAACACACAGTAGAAAGTAGCCTTGAGATGCCTGCTGGTCAAGGGCAGAGGTTCACACTAGCATGCATTTTACTGAGCATTTCAAGGGCGTGAATGGATTACGTTCCCATTGCAAGTATGTTGCACTGAGAGAACTTGACTGAAAGGGAACTGAAAGTTATGCACCATAACTCATGTTCCCTGAAGGAAGGGAACAAGGTGCAACATATCTGGCCCTTTTCAATGCTGAAAGCTCAGTGAAGTGCAATTTTGGAGAAAGATGGATGGGCGTCAGCCGCTTAAATACCCAGAGGGCAGGGCCTCTGGCGCGACGCTGACACCCTAGCCGTAAAGGCGTGAATGTATTCCTTCAGGTAATCGTGTGGGGGTGCAATTCCCATAGCAAGTATGTTGCACCTCGTTCCCTTCCTTCAGGGAACATGAGTTATGGTGCATAACTTTCAGATTTCTTGTTTATTAACAAGAGTCAGCAGATTATTTATACTATTATATTAAAATTATAATATTATAGTTATTATAATTATTAATGGTCAGCGGACACACGTGGCCGATGATCCAAATTGGGTCGTCGGCCACGCACGTCCGCTGATGCAGCAGCTGAGTCCATTTAAGCTTCAGGTAATAACTGGCAGTGATCCATCTGAACTTTTTTTAGTCTCTTTCAACCGGCCGGTCAGCGCATGGTCAAACGACCACGAGTGGCTGGAGATCCAAATTGGATCGTCAGCCACACGCATCAGCTGACACAATCAAAAGCCCGACACCGACCCGGCCCGCCCATTCAGCACATTATTTTGGCCCAACCTGGGCCGGGCGCGGGCCTTGGTTAGAAATGACAGCTCTAAATGCAGAAGTACAAATTAAGAGTTGAACTGAATTATGATTAGTTGAACCACCATGTTTCACAGAAATAAACTGAGCCAAACAGCTGTCAACCTAACCACTGGTTTTCCTAAATGGTTGAATGCATGCATCACATTAGTGATGTTGATGATCTGTTTGTTTGATGAATAACCCCATGGTATTTATCGTGCCTGGGACATTTAATTGTACATTAAGAAACTCACTGTCAAATATGAATTTAATTCCACACTTTTTTTTCAAAACTCCTTTAAAAACAGTCATGATAAGTGGTAAACAAGACCCAAACACATGCAGGTTCTGGATTACAACCACCTTTTCTGACTAAAGTAAACCTAAATAAATGTGTGATCAGACTAATGGGCAAGATAAGAATGGAGCACAAAGATTGATACTGTAATGAACCGATGAAACTGAAGGACAAATATCCTCAGGGAAATAATCATAAAAATAAAATAATCCTCAGGGAAATAATCATAAAAAGAAAAGCAGGTGATCAAGTAAGGAGTGTTGAAAACAGAAACCAACAAGACCTATGACTTCAACAACTTAAAGGTGCTATGTGTAACTTTCTGTTGTGCTCAGGACTTAGAAATATTTTCAGCAGGGAAAGCATTCTGCTCCCTCCCCCTCAGAGCCATATATGACTCAGCTCCACCTCGCTCGCTGCAGCCTGGAATGCTCCGCCCCCACTACATGTCCGTCTCAGTGCTGCGAAGTTCTGTGATTATATGTTAATAAAACGTTCTAAAAAATAAAATAAAACCATGAAGCACTGGTCCAGCAACACAAAAACACCCTGAAATTAGCAGAGCTTCACGCAGCCACGTTGGACATGATTTAATTTGCTCGTGACAAATCCATTTCCTCATTCCTGTCAGTGAAGGATGAAGCGATCACTTGACTTTTTGCAAAAAATACAAAATAAAAGTCCAGCTCTGGGATGAAGAAGGGATATTTAATACATTTGTGTCACATACAAAACAGTCCTGCATTGCTTTGCAATCCTTTGAATGAGAACGTGCTCGGCGCTGGGACGGGCGGGGGCGTGACAAAAAACTCTGTTTTTATTGGCTGGTTAACGGCGGGTCACTCTGTGTTTTTAGTGTTTTTATAAATGCTGATAGAGAAGCAAGGGGACTATAGTTTTTTTCAGAGATTACTTTGTCTAACATCAGTCTGTCAGTAGATAGTGACAGAGTGAAGAAATATGTTAAAAATATATTGTTAGAAAAGTTACAGACTGCACTACAAAGTTACATAGTGTACCTTTAAAGACTGAGACAAAACCTGGATTCCTGTTGCTGCTTCATTACTGGATCTTCTTGTGTGTTTGAATAAAGTTAATAAGCTCTTCTTCTAACAGACTGACCTTTTCATTTCTGATTTAAATGTCACATTTCTGTCATCTGTGTATGTTTCCCATACAAGACGAAATTCGTCTCTGCATTTAACCCAACCACCACCAGGTGGTGCAGTGGGCAGCCATAGAAAGCGCCCGGGGAGCTGGAGAATTAGGTGTGCACTCATAGACACCCCAAGGTGTGTAGTGGCCGGGGCCAGGGTTTGAACCTGTGTCCTTGGGGCCCCAAGTCGGCAGCCCTGCCTCTACACAGCACCACATATTAACACAATCAATAATGTAATGTTAGCAGGTCATGGATTTAGATCCTCCCAACTCTTCATCTAGCTTGTAACTATTGACGTCATCAAGTTTACCTGTGATAGTTTAAAGTGATATTCCAGTCAACTTTAAAGTGATGCGCTGTCTAAAATGTGTCTATAATTAATATGTTAATAGCTGTGACATCAGTCATAGCGCACAGAGTATAGTGAAAGAGGCTAAAGACTTTATCCAGGCGCGCCAAAACACTTCATAATACTAAACTTCTATACTTCTGCCTGACATGTTTAGCTTTTAGCTGTTTTCTAAACAAAACAACATGTTACTACAGACGTACGGTGATGAGGCTGTTAAATGTTTTGGTCCAACTGATCATCAAATTGATTTGAATATACCCTTGATAACTCCTGAAGGACTGGTCCTCTCCTCAGCCTCGACACCATCAGCACGTGCAGGCATATTCATGCTCCACACTGGTAAATGCATGTTGTAGATGTTATTTGGTTACATATAGCCGTAACAAACTAAACAAACAGTGTCATGCAAAAGAGGTTTATTATTAGCTAATGTATTGATCTTGTTGTTTTTAAATAAGAGCTTGGCTATAGGCTTGAAAAAGAGTTTAAAGATGGGTTGGCTAGCTAACCTGACCTGGACAAAGACATGTGCTCTTTTTCCATACTCTGCTCTATGAGTGATGTCACTGCTTATAAAATACTTTTACTAATAAATTGAGCATAACCTTAAAGTGGACCGGACTATTTATTTAAGGCTGCAGCTGTCAAATATTTTAGTACTCAAGAACTCTACTGAATAATCCACAATCACTCCAGTATTCAGATGTGCCCAGTACATGTGTGAGGCCTGATGATTTTTTTATGCCAAAAACACAGACAAAGTTGGACGTTAAAAATTAATTTTACTGTAAAATGCAAAATTTGTTAATATCAATGTTGTCTGATTAATCAGAATGTTTTTTTTTTTGTGTGTGGTAACACAAGAAAATATGTAACAACCTGCACAATCCAGTGTCTTAAAACGTTTGATGATTTCACCACATTATGAGCTGCAACACTTACTGAAAAGTTGTTTATCCCCATCATATACATTGAATATTATTCTGACATAAACTTTGTGCTTAGAGTTAATTGTTAAAAATATTTTTTTCTGTCAAGTTACACAGCTGATAAATAGTTGTACATGTGTAACCCAAGTGCTCATGTGCTAAACTAATGCTAAAATACATTATTTCAGTACATTACTATGATATTTTAATTAATAATGGGGGAGTGGTGGAACAAAGGTTAGAGAAGGTGGGCCTGTGTTCGGAAGGTTGTTGGTTTGACTCCCTGGACCGCCAACATCAAAAGGTGGAAAAGGTGAAGCACCCACACCTGCCTCCACCCTCATTTTCCGCACTCTGTGCCCTTGAGCAGGCCCTTCAACCCTCACCATCTGCTCCCTGGGGCACCCTAGCTAGCATCTCTCTGCTCCACACAGAGAGCTGTGGTTGAGTCAGGAAGAGCATCCGGTGTAAAAATAATCAGCAAGTCTTTGAACGAGTTAGTTCGCAGTGGTGACCCCTGAAGAAGGGAGCAGCCGAAAGAAGAAAATAATTAAAGACATTAAGATATTTGAATAAAAACATCTTAATGACCTAAATTAAAGCACAATCATTTGGAGTAGTTTTGCTTTCTGATTGTTTGGTGTGTCCATTTATCATTTAAAAAAAAGGGATTTGTTCTTAAATTTGACTCAACAAAATGAACAAAACATCATCCCTCGGCTCACATTTAATTTCATCCCCACTTTCTAAATATGATTGGATCAACCTCCTTATAATAATGCATCATATTTTCTATCCTCTTGAACCTTCGTCCTTTTCTTCATCTAAATCTGAGCTGCGGCTCTTTCTCCTCCTCTCAGAGAGGTGACGGTGTCAGTGCCCCTGCCTGGTGTCTGCTGGAGTGTGTGGATTAAACACATCGGCCTGATTAGATGCATGTTTTCTCACCACCGTCACCACAATCACAACTGCAGGCCTTTAAGGGCAACGCCGGTGATCAACTCCACGCATTAGTCACCAACCCACATAGAAAAACAGCTAACACACACTCTGTGCTCAGCACTTCCGGTGAAAGTATTTGTGCCATTATACCCTGTTGAGTCGCCCACCATGGCAGAGTCTCCTTAATTATGAGAAGTGAGTGCGTATGTGTGAGTTCTGGGGGCGTAGCAGCTGGCAGGAGGCAGTGGGGCCGGAAAACATCTGCAGAAAGCTTCAGCTCTTTAACTCACCTGCACACACACACATACCTGGAAACATTAACACACACATTTTACTAGCACATTTCTTGGGAACTCACATTCATGGGCATAGAAGCAGAGATACACACACATACACAGCCGTTTAACACTGCCAGCACCACTGCTGCCATACCAGTGGGACTGTCACCATAGCAACCCAGGACCGGTCATGTCACAGTGGTTTAGTAAGATGGGTGACAGCGCTGGAGAGTGAGAGATGGGCAGGCGATAAAAAGAGCAAAAGACAAAGACAGAGCGTGAGGGACAGCAAAACGAGTCTCAGCTTCGCTCGTGTTCTGAAACAAAAGAGTAAGATGGAGCCGAGGAGAGACAGACAAGTGTCTCCACCCAGCCGTTCTGAATGTGAAGAGGTCAGGGGTCGAACGGACCTCACAAATCTCTCAAGTCTCTGTTTTACACTAAGTCAGGAGCAGCTGTGTGGTTGTGGAAGATGTTAGACGGTGCAGAAGCAGGAACAGGGAGTTTGTCCTTGCTACGGGGCAATGGTTAAAGTCGGGTGTTAAGGATTAAAGCACAATATCAGCCTCAGGAAGTTCTTATATTCTCCCCCGTTATCTGTTTCAAACCTTGTAAAGACTTTCACATCCCTTTTGACCTTAATCTCTTTTATTTTAAAGCCAATAAAATCTTTGTGATGCTATACGTATATATATATATATATATA
>JBBPBX010021522.1:31658-42289 GCA_038048925.1 Garcialebias charrua | reverse complement strand
ATTATTATTATTAAAAACGTGATAATTATGTAGTAAAAACATGATATTATGTAGTAAAAATGTGATACTATGTAGTAAAAACGTGATATTATGTAGTAAAAACGTGATAAGTATGTAGTAAAAACGTGATATTATGTAGTAAAAACATGATATTATGTAGTAAAAATGTGATTACTATGTAGTAAAAACGTGATATTATGTAGTAAAAACGTGATAAGTATGTAGTAAAAACGTGATATTATGTAGTAAAAACGTGATATTATGTAGTAAAAATGTGATTCTATGTAGTAAAAACGTGATATTATGTAGTAAAAATGTGATAAGTATGTAGTAAAAACGTGATAAGTATGTAGTAAAAACGTGATAAGTATGCAGTAAGTGTGATAAGTATGTAGTAAAAACGTGATACTATGTAGTAAAAACGTTATACTATGTAGTAAAAATGTGGTATTATGTAGTAAAAACTTGATACTATGTTGTAAAAACGTGATACTATGCAGTAAAAATTTGATATTATGTAGTAGAAATGTGATAAGTATGTAGTAAAAACGTGATAAGTATGTAGTAAAAACGTGATCAGTATGTAGTAAAAATGTGATAAGTAAGTAGTAAAAACGTGATATTATGTAGTAAAAACATGATATTATGTAGTAAAAATGTGATACTATGTAGTAAAAACGTGATATTATGTAGTAAAAATGTGATATGTATGTAGTAAAAACGTGATAAGTATGTAGTAAAAACGTGATAAGTATGCAGTAAAAGCGTGATAAGTATGTAGTAAAAACGTGATACTAGTAAAAACGTGATACTATGTAGTAAAAATGTGGTATTATGTAGTAAAAACGTGACACTATGTAGTAAAAATGTGGTATTATGTAGTAAAAACTTGATGCTATGTCGTAAAAACGTGATACTATGCAGTAAAAATTTGATATTATGTAGTAGAAATGTGATAAGTATGTAGTAAAAATGTGACAAGCATGTAGTAAAAACGTGATAAGTATGTAGTAAAAACGTGATAAGTATGTAGTAAAAACGTGATATTATGTAGTAAAAACGTGATACTATGTAGTAAAAATGTGATATTATGTAGTAAAAACTTGATACTATGTAGTAAAAACGTGATACTATGTAAAAATGTGATATTATGTAGTAGAAATGTGATAAGTATGTAGTAAAAACGTGATAAGCATGTAGTAAAAACGTGATAAGTATGTAGTAAAAATGTGATAAGTATGTAGTAAAAACGTGATAAGTATGTAGTAAAAACGTGATAAGTATGTAGTAAAAACGTGATAAGTATGTAGTAAAAACGTGATAAGTATGTAGTAAAAACGTGATAAGTATGTAGTAAAAACGTGATAAGTATGTAGTAAAAACGTGATAAGTATGTAGTAAAAACGTGATAAGTATGTAGTAAAAACGTGAAAAGTATGTAGTAAAAACGTGATAAGTATAGATGTAGAAACGTTTTTACTACATAATTTCAAAAATTATTATTTCATGGATGACAACATTACCCTTCCGTAGAAATCAGGTAAAGTGTTGGTAAAAGCTGAAATGAGCAGAACAGGAAGAGCTCGGATCTGGCAGGGAGGTATTTACCACCTGAAGCCTCGTTTTGGTTGCTCCTTCACTAAAACCGGGTCTTGTTCAGAACACGACACGGTGCACCGGCGGGTCGGAGAGCACCTGCAGCTGAAGGCCTCCTTACAGAGAGCGGGTCAAAGGTCGCTCGGCGCCGGCAGAGGACGAGCTGCATGAGACGATCAGCAGCAGCCGAGATTCGGGCTGAATTATTCAGGGAGCTGCCGGGAGCTCGGCTCCTCTGAACTGAGCCGTTCAAAGAGAAACCTTTAGAGTCCACGATGAAAGAAGAGCAGTTTGGTGGTTGATCCATTCACAGCAGGTTCCAGAGCGTCAACCTGTAGAACCTCCCTCAGTCTCTCATGGTTGTGGAGTTCTGGCCCACTCTTCTTTACAACGTTTCAGTTCATTGAGTTTCTGGTTCTGGACTCTGACTGGACCATCGCAACACTTCAGACCTGTTCTGTTGGAGATCTGTGTTTGGATCATTGTCCAGCTGGACTCACATTCCTCCCCAGAATCCTTTAGTTCTCCCTATGTGGTCGAGAGAGGACTTGGGTTTCCATGACCTTTATATTCATTTGGGCGGCTGTGGCTGAGAGGTTAGAGCAGTCACCCTCCAGTGGGAGAGTTGGGGGTTTGATTCCACCAGCAGTCACATGCTGAAGTGTCCCTGGGCAAGACACTGAACCCCTCATTGTAGGACATTGAGGAACAGCTTCTACCCTGAGGCTGTTAGACTCATGAACATCTAACCAGAATAATCACTGTGGATATCACATCATGTTGCTGCTGATCTGTTTTGTGTTGCTGCTGATCTGTTTCTTGTCGCTGCTGATCTGTTTTGTGTTGCTGCTGATCTATTTTGTGTTGCTGGCTGATCTATTTTGTGTTGCTGCTGATCTGTTTTGTGTTGCTGCTGATCTATTTTGTGTTGCTGCTGATCTATTTTGTGTTGCTGCTGATCTGTTTTGTGTTGCTGCTGATCTATTTTGTGTTGCTGGCTGATCTATTTTGTGTTGCTGCTGATCTGTTTTGTGTTGCTGCTGATCTATTTTGTGTTGCTGCTGATCTATTTTGTGTTGCTGCTGATCTGTTTTGTGTTGCTGCTGATCTATTTTGTGTTGCTGCTGATCTATTTTGTGTTGCTGCTGATCTGTTTCATGTTGCTGCTGATCTGTTTCATGTTGCTGCTGATCTGTTTCATGTTGCTGCTGATCTGTTTCATGTTGCTGCTGATCTGTTTCATGTTGCTGCTGATCTGTTTCATGTTGCTGCTGATCTGTTTCATGTTGCTGCTGATCTGTTTCATGTTGCTGCTGATCTGTTTCATGTTGCTGCTGATCTGTTTCATGTTGCTGCTGATCTGTTTCATGTTGCTGCTGATCTGTTTCATGTTGCTGCTGATCTGTTTCATGTTGCTGCTGATCTGTTTCATGTTGCTGCTGATCTGTTTCATGTTGCTGCTGATCTGTTTCATGTTGCTGCTGATCTGTTTCATGTTGCTGCTGATCTGTTTCATGTTGCTGCTGATCTGTTTCATGTTGCTGCTGATCTGTTTCATGTTGCTGCTGATCTGTTTCATGTTGCTGCTGATCTGTTTCATGTTGCTGCTGATCTGTTTCATGTTGCTGCTGATCTGTTTCATGTTGCTGCTGATCTGTTTCATGTTGCTGCTGATCTGTTTCATGTTGCTGCTGATCTGTTTCATGTTGCTGCTGATCTGTTTCATGTTGCTGCTGATCTGTTTCATGTTGCTGCTGATCTGTTTCATGTTGCTGCTGATCTGTTTCATGTTGCTGCTGATCTGTTTCATGTTGCTGCTGATCTGTTTCATGTTGCTGCTGATCTGTTTCATGTTGCTGCTGATCTGTTTCATGTTGCTGCTGATCTGTTTCATGTTGCTGCTGATCTGTTTCATGTTGCTGCTGATCTGTTTCATGTTGCTGCTGATCTGTTTCATGTTGCTGCTGATCTGTTTCATGTTGCTGCTGATCTGTTTCATGTTGCTGCTGATCTGTTTCATGTTGCTGCTGATCTGTTTCATGTTGCTGCTGATCTGTTTCATGTTGCTGCTGATCTGTTTCATGTTGCTGCTGATCTGTTTCATGTTGCTGCTGATCTGTTTCATGTTGCTGCTGATCTGTTTCATGTTGCTGCTGATCTGTTTCATGTTGCTGCTGATCTGTTTCATGTTGCTGCTGATCTGTTTCATGTTGCTGCTGATCTGTTTCATGTTGCTGCTGATCTGTTTCATGTTGCTGCTGATCTGTTTCATGTTGCTGCTGATCTGTTCATGTTGCTGCTGATCTGTTCATGTTATTGCTGATCTGGTTCATGCTGCTGTGTTCATTTGTGTTCATCTGCTCATACAGACTCATGTTTGTGCTGCTGTTTGGAGTAATGTTTGTCTATGATATTAGTTCTTAGTGTTTTTTTAGTTGATGTTTTTCTTAGTTCATATCCTAGATGTTATTACTGTTTTTCTCTTACATTTTATTGTTGGATGTAACTGGGACCCTGTGAACATAATCTCATTCCACCACATGTACCACATAGTATGACAAATAAAGAAACTCCGACTCTGAATTTGTGATGAATCAGAACTTCCTGTCAGGCGAGTTAGCTCCGCCCCTCGAGAGAGAGAGGACTTGGGTTTCCATGACCTTTATATTCATTTGGGCGGCTGTGGCTGAGAGGTTAGAGCAGTCACCCTCCAGTGGGAGAGTTGGGGGTTTGATTCCACCAGCAGTCACATGCTGAAGTGTCCCTGGGCAAGACACTGAACCCCTCATTGTAGGACATTGAGGAACAGCTTCTACCCTGAGGCTGTTAGACTCATGAACATCTAACCAGAATAATCACTGTGGATATCACATCATGTTGCTGCTGATCTGTTTTGTGTTGCTGCTGATCTGTTTTGTGTTGCTGCTGATCTGTTTTGTGTTGCTGCTGATCTATTTTGTGTTGCTGCTGATCTGTTTTGTGTTGCTGCTGATCTGTTTTGTGTTGCTGCTGATCTATTTTGTGTTGCTGCTGATCTATTTTGTGTTGCTGCTGATCTGTTTTGTGTTGCTGCTGATCTATTTTGTGTTGCTGCTGATCTATTTTGTGTTGCTGCTGATCTGTTTTGTGTTGCTGCTGATCTATTTTGTGTTGCTGCTGATCTATTTTGTGTTGCTGCTGATCTGTTTTGTGTTGCTGCTGATCTATTTTGTGTTGCTGCTGATCTATTTTGTGTTGCTGCTGATCTGTTTTGTGTTGCTGCTGATCTATTTTGTGTTGCTGCTGATCTGCTTTTGTGTTGCTGCTGATCTGTTTCATGTTGCTGCTGATCTGTTTCATGTTGCTGCTGATCTGTTTCATGTTGCTGCTGATCTGTTTCATGTTGCTGCTGATCTGTTTCATGTTGCTGCTGATCTGTTTCATGTTGCTGCTGATCTGTTTCATGTTGCTGCTGATCTGTTTCATGTTGCTGCTGATCTGTTTCATGTTGCTGCTGATCTGTTTCATGTTGCTGCTGATCTGTTTCATGTTGCTGCTGATCTGTTTCATGTTGCTGCTGATCTGTTTCATGTTGCTGCTGATCTGTTTCATGTTGCTGCTGATCTGTTTCATGTTGCTGCTGATCTGTTTCATGTTGCTGCTGATCTGTTTCATGTTGCTGCTGATCTGTTTCATGTTGCTGCTGATCTGTTTCATGTTGCTGCTGATCTGTTTCATGTTGCTGCTGATCTGTTTCATGTTGCTGCTGATCTGTTTCATGTTGCTGCTGATCTGTTTCATGTTGCTGCTGATCTGTTTCATGTTGCTGCTGATCTGTTTCATGTTGCTGCTGATCTGTTTCATGTTGCTGCTGATCTGTTTCATGTTGCTGCTGATCTGTTTCATGTTGCTGCTGATCTGTTTCATGTTGCTGCTGATCTGTTTCATGTTGCTGCTGATCTGTTTCATGTTGCTGCTGATCTGTTTCATGTTGCTGCTGATCTGTTTCATGTTGCTGCTGATCTGTTTCATGTTGCTGCTGATCTGTTTCATGTTGCTGCTGATCTGTTTCATGTTGCTGCTGATCTGTTTCATGTTGCTGCTGATCTGTTTCATGTTGCTGCTGATCTGTTTCATGTTGCTGCTGATCTGTTTCATGTTGCTGCTGATCTGTTTCATGTTGCTGCTGATCTGTTTCATGTTGCTGCTGATCTGTTTCATGTTGCTGCTGATCTGTTTCATGTTGCTGCTGATCTGTTTCATGTTGCTGCTGATCTGTTTCATGTTGCTGCTGATCTGTTTCATGTTGCTGCTGATCTGTTTCATGTTGCTGCTGATCTGTTTCATGTTGCTGCTGATCTGTTTCATGTTGCTGCTGATCTGTTTCATGTTGCTGCTGATCTGTTTCATGTTGCTGCTGATCTGTTTCATGTTGCTGCTGATCTGTTCATGTTGATTGCTGATCTGATCTGTTCATGCTGCTGTGTTCATCTGCTCATACAGACTCATGTTTGTGCTGCTGTTTGGAGTAATGTTTGTCTATGATATTAGTTCTTAGTGTTTTTTTAGTTGATGTTTTTCTTAGTTCATATCTTAGATGTTATTACTGTTTTTCTCTTACATTTTATTGTTGGATGTAACTGGGACCCTGTGAACATAATCTCATTCCACCACATGTACCACATAGTATGACAAATAAAGAAACTCCGACTCTGAATTTGTGATGAATCAGAACTTCCTGTCAGGCGAGTTAGCACCGTCCCTCCAGGCGAGTGGGCGGCTCCTTACCGGGGGCTGAGGTCCGGCTGTGGGCAGCTGAAGTTGACCACGGGGATCTGCAGGCTGCTGGGTCGGCTCTGATTGCTCATCGACCTGAACGGCCTGGGCGGCAGTAGTGGCGAGCGCAGGGGGGAGCGCAGTGGCGAGCGCAGGGGCGAGCGCAGGGGGGAGCGCAGGGGGGATCTCAGTCCTCGGGCCACCCTGCCTGAAGGGGGCACTGCAGGGAGAGGAGAGCACTCGCCCTCAGAGCCCGACCCCTCCTCGTCCTCCCGGATGGCGGCGAGCTTCTTTACGATTCCTCCGTTGCTCTCGCAGTCGACCTGACGAGGAGAAAACAGCAGCGTGTTGTTTATTTTACAGCACAGTTCAGAGACAAACAAACAACAACAACAACAACAACAACAACAACAACAACAACAAAAGCAGATTTTTGATTTAAAGCCTCCAGGTCAGAGTTCAGACTCCATCAAAAGCGATGGATTAGTTTCAAGTGGCGGCTCCTGAGCACCAACCAAACAAAGTTTACACACGTTGTCTGTGAAAAATTACATTAGATGTTGCTTCATATTTCATTTATTGTTGTTTTTTTATTTGTTTGTTGTATTTGTGCATGACATTGTCTCTCGCAGAAAATGTTGAATGAAGTAGACGCCATGTCCTGCATCCTGCTGTATTTTAAACAGGTTGTCGAACATCTATTCTACGATGACCTACTCAAGTAAACACTTGATTCAATAGCTATTTTAGAGCACAACGAGAAGCAGCCTGACCAACAGCTCTCCCTGTGTGAATAGAGCAAATCCTAACTCTACCCCCACTCCGGTTGACAACTGCCAGCACTAACATAGTGTAGGGGTACATGTACTGTTTGATTTACTGAACCGTACGGCACACCACATGTAAGGTGAGCAGGTCTTATCCTGACACAACCTTATCATCAATTATTCACGGGTTCTCTTCTTTTTCGGATTAAACAAATAAACTGTGCGACCAGATAAGATGTATGTGACATGAAACGTTAATTATAGTTGACCCCTCAGGACAAATTATTAACAAATCATTAAATTACATCATATGTACACTGGATTGGTTGATTCATTTTCCTATTAATTAGACATCAAACAGATAGAGCTTATGCGTCCATAATAGGCTATATGCCACGGGTAGGTGTGACGTACCTCCGTTAAAATATCGGCCACATCCGGCACTTCCGGTTCCGATCCACTGCCGTTGTTGTTAGCGTTAGCTCCTAGTAGCAGACCATGACAACGACCCGAAACGGGAAGCGGCTGCGCGCTACTGGCACTACAAGTGAGTTCCGTTGTGTCCGCCCACCGGTGGGTACGGCTGTTCCGAGGGGGGTTAGGGCGAAAATTTATCGCGGCTATCCGTAGGGGGAACGTCGCCATAATTTTATATGGATTTATATGTGTATAGAGTTATTATTGGTGTGTATGCAGATGTTTTATTAATTGTATTTAGTAATTTATGTTCATGTCTTTCCCGCTAACCGGAAGTGCGCGGTCCGGCTCATGAATGCGGAAGTGCTGGAACGGAAGTCCGTGGCACATAGTCTATTCTACTAGTCGACGAATATTTAAGGAGACAACAGATCAAAGCAAGATGGTAATTAACTCATATCTGAAGGTACTTTTATCTTAATGTTTACTGGCAAGATAAGGAGTAAGGAAAGGAGGAAAAAGAGAGGGGATTTATCTTGAAGTGAGTTTTAACCAGAACATGGCACACCCTCCGGCGACATCGGCTAAACGCCGGTCCACGTGGGTAACATCGACTTTTACCTGGTGAAGACGTCCGCCTCGACTCCGGTAGAAGGTCCAGCATTAGACGTACAGTGGATCGTCTGTCCAGCTACGTCCAAACAGGTCTCCCTGCGTGTTCCTCACACTGGGTCCGCGTCAAATCGGACCAGAGTAGTGGGGAAGTAGTTCCGGTTCGGTTTCCAAAATAAAATATTCCTCAAAAGGAATTTTTATTAAGAACTTGGAGCTTTTTTTAGCTCGGTTGGATTTACAGCGGCGTGCCATAAATCCTCAGCTGATGACGAGGTCTTTGACTCAATGACCAGCGATCATACAGCTTTAGGAGAAAGTCGTCACATCTCAACTTCCAGCAGAACTGAACTCTCCGTCAGACTGAATAGACAAGGAAGTGACAGCTTTTAAAGAAAAGTTGACCTCAGTGCCTTGCTTCTTCCCGATTGGTCAGTAACCCAGAAGTAGGAGTGGTTTACCCGAGGTCAGAGAGTTTTTTATAAGTCAAGGAGAGTTTAGGTTGTTTAGAAAGAGGGAGAGAAGGTTGTTTTAGAAGGGAACAGAATACAGGCGCCAGTTTAATGATTAAACTTGATTAACTGTTTTAACTTCTAAACAAATACTGAAAGTTCATTTTGACATATCCTTGACTTGGACAGAGTCTTTGATTATCAAAATATTGAACAATAACAATGATCATACAAATAACACAAGGTTATGCTTTGATTATATTTGAATTAGAATCAAATAAAAGTCTCTTGGTGATTTAGTTTGTGTACTGTGATTCAAATTAATGGAATAAACAGTGTTCATTGTCTTCTCTTGAAGGTTTTCAAGAAAAGGTGTCTCACGGGCAGTCTCAGAGAAACAGGTACCACCGAGAGTTTTCAGAGACTAAGGTGTATCGCTACAATAGCATTAAGCTAACGTGTGTAATACAGACGCGCTAACTAAGATGCCTCGGACGTAGCACTCTGCTTCTCTCACGCATCTGAACTCTACCCCCCCAACCTGGTCCTGGTAAAACCGCTCCATCCGCTGTATTCCACATTCCGTTTACGACGTAATACCGCGTTCACCGTACAATGCAGTGTATTCCTCCGCCGCTACGTTTACGACGTAAAACCGGTCCGTCCGCCGTATTCCGTACCATGAGTCAGAAGGACGTCTGTGATATAGACCTGCCTCTTGTGTGCTATTAGTTTGGGTATTATCTGTTGTGAGGCTCAGAGTATCTCCTTTGGGTTTAACACACACACTGTTAAGACAGAAGTCACGGAGTATGGTGCAACATATGTGCTCTCCATTTAAGAAATTCATTATTACAGCCTCCTATACCTAAACGCTGATATCGGATCGGAGGTAAGAAATGTGGATTGGTGCATCCCTAGTTGTAGCACCATATATTACCGTAAAGAAACGATCAAACACAAAAACAATCTTCTCACCGAGGACGGAATCGCGTCGAACAGCTGGAGAGCTGCACGACACGGAGCGAGCAGCGTGAGCCACACCGCAGGGATTCAAACCGACGCTCAACGTCGTTTTGTATGGCGCGGTATGAGGGCCAAAATTAAGACTATTGCGCAACCAGCGGTAGCAACATCCTTGTAGCAGGAGGCTATTGATCTGATTAATGATAGGCCGGCACCGCTGACTGAGAGGCTGACTCCGGCAACTGAGAGGCCGGCGCTGGCAAATGAGAAGGAGACTATTCATTTGTGTTAGCATCGGAGAGGCTAGCGACTAGCATGCCTAGGCTAGTAACCCACTGGACTGACTACTCTCTATGCTGCCCATTGATATGGATAGGCTGGCGTTAGCATTGGAGAGGCTAGCGACTAGCATGGCTAAGCAGCTCATCTACTTTAGACACGAACTTTTTTGAGTAAAGGAAACTTTCTCAACACAAATGGTTGACATACAAAACCTATAGGCGACATGCACTGACAGGCGTTCCTGGCTTGGAATGGCTGGCTGGATAGTTTTGTCACGTCAGCTCCACCATCTGCAGGCTCCTCCGCTGCTGCTGCTCTGAGGGTTTGTTTCTGTCTGCCTGTCATTAAGAGTGCTGCTGCCGGGGAGGAAACATCTGCTGTTACCATGGTGACCAGGCTGCTGCTGGTTTAACTGGTGCAGCTGGTTGGACTTTTATTTTACTCTTGGTTCACTTCACACTTTTTATATGAAAATACAACCGTCATCCAACCATCATCCAACTATCTGTCCATCCATCCATTCAATATCCATTCATCATCTATCCATCCATCATCCAACCATGATCCAACCATCCATCCATCCATTTTTCATCCATCATCATCATTCACTGCCCTCTCCTGTTCGTGCTGCCTTCACTGCCCTCTCCTGTTCGTGCTGCCTTCACTGCCCTCTCCTGTTGATTCGCTCCATTCACGAGCCGACGTTCATTCATCCTCATTCACAGCCGAACCCTCAATCAAAAACCAAACCAGCTGGAAACAACGGTCCCGGTTGTTTCCTGCA
>JBBPBX010021522.1:9381-31558 GCA_038048925.1 Garcialebias charrua | reverse complement strand
TCTTGTTATTTTGGGCTCACATGGCTCGGCTGGTATTTTTAGCTCACAGAGGTTTAATTTTAGCTGTTTTGCCAGGAGGGAACCGAGCCGAGAGGATGTGTGTGTGTGTGTGTTCACGAGCGCGCCACGTGCCGTCTTGAAAAACCAACAACTGTGAGAAGACACACACACACACACACACACACAGACCTGCTGGTGTGTGTGTGACTCCTGAAGCTGCAGACCTGGACTCTGGTTCGGTTCAGAGGTCATGAGAAGATGATGGTTGGATGCAGGTCCCTCCATCCATCAGCTGCTGCTCTGAGGGTTTGTTTCTGTCTGCCTGTCATTAAGAGCGCTGCTGCCGGGGAGGAAACATCTGCTGTTACCATGGTGACCAGGCTGCTGCTGGTTTAACTGGTGCAGCTGGTTGGACTTTTATTTTACTCTTGGTTCACTTCACACTTTTTATATGAAAATACAACCATCATCCAACCATCATCCAACCATCATCCAACTATATTCATTCATTCATTCAACCTTTATTTAGTCAGGTAAATCTTTTGAACCTCATGGGCTCATTTACGAAAGCGACCTGCTAAAACTAAAGAACAATGAACAGCAGTGATAGAATTTCATTAAACAATAAACAAACAAACAATAAACAATAGAAAACAAAAAGAGAGAAAAAAAAAAAAAGATTTTTTTTTTTTTTTTTTTTTAACAAAGTATCAAAAAACTAGCAAAACATTATAAGGTAGACGTATAAAATCAAAGACAGGAACAAATCTGCATTGGTTTTTGCCAGGATTCCAACAGATTCTGAAAACCATTTAGAGAAGTCAAGGTCGAGAGCTTCAGATCTTTTTGTAAGATATTCCATGAAGCAGGAGCAGAGTAGGAGAAGGCCCTTTTTCCAAGTTCAGTCCTCACTGACGGAACACTGCAGGTAATCATGTCCTGAGAGCGCACACTGTAGCTGCACTCACGCAAAGACATGTAGGAGGAGATGTATGAGGGCAGCAGACCAAGAAGTGATTTAAAGATGAAAATGTACCAGTGGAAGAGTCTGTGTGAGGTTAATGATGTCCAGTTAACCAGTGAATACAGGGTGCAGTGGTGGGTACGATAATCACAACCAGTTATGAATCTTAGTGCACCATGATAGACCACATCCAACATCTGCAGGGTGCTTGTAGGAGCATTCATGTAGAGAATGTCACCGTAATCAATGGAGGGAAGGAAAGTCACAGATACAAGGCGTTTCCTAACATTCAGTGTTAGACATGATCTGTTTCTGAAAAAGAAACCCAGTTTAACTTTCAGTTTCTTCACTAGGTTTTCCACGTGGAGTTTAAAAGAGAGATGTGAATCGATCAGGATACCCAGATATTTATAGGAATCAACAAACTCAATAGGGACACCATTTGAAGAAAAAATCAGAGGAGGATCTGCTGGAACCGCCTTCCTATTTGAAAAAAACATCCCTTTTGTTTTATCAGCATTTAGGACAAGTTTGAGACGGAACAAATCTGACTGGATGATGTCAAAAGCGGATTGCAGTAACTGGAAAGCCTTAGCTACTGTTTTAGCTCGGCAATAAACAACTGTATCATCAGCATAGAAATGTAAGGATGCATCAGGGATGCAGTGACCTACATTAGCTATGTAGATTGTAAAGAGAGTGGGTCCTAAAACTGAGCCTTGTGGTACACCATTTTTAACTGTTAAATAGCTGGAAGAAGTACCGTTATGTTGAACACATTGCCTCCGATTGGAAAGATAGTTAGAAAACCAACCGATGGTGTGATCAGAGAAACCGATTTCTGAGAGCTTATGACACAGGATGTTATGATCCACAGTGTCAAAAGCTTTAGACAGGTCTAAGAAAAGTGCAGCACAATAGTCCTTAGCATCCAATGCTTCAACAACATCATTCAGAACCTTCAGAGAAGCAGTTGTTGTGCTGTATACATATATATGTCCATCCATAAAGCCAATCATCATCCAACCACCATCCATCATCATCAGTCTATCATCCATCCATTATCATTCATCATCCGTCCAGCATTCATTCATCCATCATCTATCCTACCATCATCAATCAATCATCATCCATCCATCCATCTATCCATCAGCCATTATCATTCATCATCCTACCATCATCCATCCAACATCATCCATCCATTCATCCAACCATCATCCAACCACCATCCATCATCATCAGTCTATCATCCATCCGTCCAACCATCAAGCAATTATCCATCCATTATTCATTCATCATTCATTGGTCATCCAACCATCTGTCCATCCATCAATCATCCATCCATTAAATGCAAATTAGAAAAATTAGAAATATATAAAAATATATAAAAATTAGAATATTAGAAAATATAATATAAATATATAATATAAAATATATAATGCTGTATATAATATATATAATATAAAATCTAATATAAATAAATAATATAAATACAAGGTTCTTCCCTTCATCCTGATGTTCGCTCGCCTCCATCTGCTCGCTGTTCTATATTTATCCACTCAGGGACGACCCTGCCCCTCCCCCACCCTCCTCGCCGGTCTATTTTTAGCCTCCCCCCTGCGGTCGGGTGAGGATGCTCTGCAGTGTTCGGTGAGACACGCAGACCTTTTCAAGCCACACGACTGAGAAACGCTCAGTTTTCATGATTTCTCACTAATAATCATTTATTTTTATTTTGCCTTCACAGTGTAACAGACATCTTTTTAAAAATATGCTCAATATTTTAAAATTCAAGGCCTGGCCACCCCTCTGTTATGATGAGTTACAGGTGATTCCCTCAAACTGAAATCTGCTGCAGTCAACAGAATTTCATTAAAATCCACATCTCTGCAGCGGCTCATGTGAAAGTGATTTCACATCTTTAACGCCGCATGAAGCCGCAGGAAGCGCCGTGAGGTTGTTGATATGAAAGTGATTTGAGGCTCATCTGCCGCAGAGACGGGTAATAGGTGGAAGGAGCATCTGGCTCCAACCCCCACCCGGCTGCTGGTTGCAGCTTCAGCTCCGTGTTTACAAACTGTTTTTACGTTTGGGTTTGTTTACCAGAGCACGACCGATAATTCTGGCCCGTGTAGACGTTTGGGGACATATCGGTATCGGCGATTATGGTCCCGATATCGGCTGATCTAGACACCAGTGTTTCCCCTACCATCATACAAGCAGGGCGTCCAAGACCCCACACCCCATGGTGTGTCTATAACAGTAATGTTTATATTAATGGATTGTAATATTATTTGTATCATGCTTCATTGTGTTGGA
Source organism: Garcialebias charrua (assembly GCA_038048925.1). Taxonomy (NCBI): domain Eukaryota; kingdom Metazoa; phylum Chordata; class Actinopteri; order Cyprinodontiformes; family Rivulidae; genus Garcialebias; species Garcialebias charrua. The sequence continues at coordinate 28,275 of JBBPBX010021522.1, read as the reverse complement.
TTTTTTATTTTAATCATATCATAGTATCAGTAAAAGCCTTTTACTGATACTATGATATGATTAAGGGTTAGGGTTAGGGTAACCTTTTACTAAAAGGTTTTATGTTGTAACATATTAGTTTGTCATCAGCATACTGTATTGTAATATTCACATCATGTTGAAAGCAGGCGGTCTGAGCAGCTTCAGGTCGACTTGGTTTGCTTTTGTTCCACATACTGAGTCCCAGGAGAGTCCTGCCCGGCTGCTCACCTGCTCTGAGTTTTTTATTATTTATTTATTAAAGACTCGTCTCACTCCCACCTGCCTGCAGGCTGCCTCGTCTCTCAACATAAAGACCGTCTCCAGAGGTCTGAAGCAGAGCTAAAGAGCAGCTAAACACGACCTGTTCTTCAGCTGTTTGTCGTTGTTGTTTTAACTCACTTTGTTGTTGTTTGATTCAATTTGTTGTTGTTTTAACTCGGTTTATTGTTGTTTTAACTCAGTTTATTGTTGTTTTAACTCAGTTTGTTGTTGTTTTATTCAGTTTGTTGCTGTTGTTTTAACTCAATTTGTTGTTGTTTAGTTCAGTTTGTTGTAGTGTTTTAACTCAGTGTGTTGTTGTTTTAACTCAGTGTGTTGTTTAATTCAGTTTGTAGTTGTTGTTTTAACTCAATTTGTAGTTGTTTTAACTCAATTTGTTGTTGTTTTAACTCAGTGTGTTGTTTAATTAAGTTTGTAGTTGTTGTTTTATCTCGATTTGTCGTAGTTGTTTTAACTCAGTGTGTTGTTGTTTTAACTCAATTTGTTGTTGTTTAGTTCAGTTTGTTGTAGTGTTTTAACTCAGTGTGTTGTTGTTTTAACTCAGTGTGTTGTTTAAATCAGTTTGTAGTTGTTGTTTTAACTCAATTTGTAGTTGTTTTAACTCAATTTGTTGTTGTTTTAACTCAGTGTGTTGTTTAATTAAGTTTGTAGTTGTTGTTTTATCTCGATTTGTCGTAGTTGTTTTAACTCAGTGTGTTGTTGTTTTAACTCAGTGTGTTGTTTAATTCAGTTTGTCGTTGTTGTTTTAACTCAATTTGTCGTTGTTGTTTTAACTCAATTTGTTGTTATTTTAATTCAATTTGTTGTTGTTTTAACTCAATTTGTTTTTGTTTTAACTCAGTGTGTTGTTTAATTCAGTTTGTAGTTGTTGTTTTAACTCAATTTGTCATTGTTGTTTTAACTCAGTGTGTTGTTGTTTTAACTCAGTGTGTTGTTTAATTCAGTTTGACGTTGTTGTTTTAACTCAATTTGTAGTTGATTTAACTAAATTTGTTGTTGTTTAAACTCAATTTGTTGTTGTTTTAACTCAATTTGTTTTTGTTTTAACTCGGTGTGTAGTTTAATTCAGTTTGTAGTTGTTGTTTTAACTCAATTTGACGTTGTTGTTTTAACTCAGTGTGTTGTTTAATTCAGTTTGTCATTGTTGTTTTAACTCAATTTGTCATTGTTGTTTTAACTCAATTTGTTGTTGTTTAATTCAGTTTGTTGTAGTGTTTTAACTCAGTGTGTTGTTGTTTTAACTCAGTGTGTTGTTTAATTCAGTTTGTAGTTGTTGTTTTAACTCAATTTGTAGTTGTTTTAACTCAATTTGTTGTTGTTATAACTCAATATGTTGTTGTTTTAACTCAATGTGTTGTTGTTTTAACTCAATTTGTTGTTGTTTTTAACTCAATTCATTTTTGTTTTAACTCCGTGTATTGTTTAATTCAGTTTGTAGTTGTTGTTTTAACTCAATTTGTCGTTGTTGTTTTAACTCAGTGTGTTGTTTAATTCAGTTTGTCGTTGTTGTTTTAACTCAATTTGTAGTTGTTTTAACTGAATTTGTAGTTGTTTTAACTCAATTTGTTATTGTTTTAACTCAATTTGTTGTTGTATTAACTCGATCTGTTTTTGTTTTAACTCAATCTGTTGTTGTTTTAACTTAATTTGTTGTTGTTTTAACTCAATTTGTAGTTGTTTTAACTCAATTTGTAGTTGTTTTAACTCAATTTGTTGTTGTTTTAACTCAATTTGTTGTTGTTTTAACTCAATCTGTTTTTGTTTTAACTCAGTATGTTGTTTAATTCAGTTTGATGTTGTTGTTTTAACTTGATTTGTAGTTGTTTTAACTCAATTTGTAGTTGTTTTAACTCAGTTTGTTGTTGTTTTAACTCAATTTGTCGTTGTTATTTTAACTCAGTGTGTTGTTTAATTCAGTTTGTCGTTGTTGTTTTAACTTAATATGTCGATGTTGTTTAAACTTAATTTGTTGTTGTTTAATTCAGTTTGTTGTAGTGTTTTAACTCAGTGTGTTGTTTAATTCAGTTTGTAGTTGTTGATTTAACTAAATTTGTAGTTTTTTAAACTCAATTTGTTGTTGTTTTAACTCAATTTGTTGTTGTTTTAACTCAACTTGTTGTTGTTTTAACTCAATATGTTGTTGTTTTAACTCAGTGTGTTTAATTTAGTTAGTAGTTGTTGTTTTAACTCAATTTGCCGTTGTTGTTTTAACTCAGTGTGTTGTTGTTTTAACTCAGTGTGTTGTTTAATTCAGTTTGTCGTTGTTGTTTTAACTCAATTTGTAGTTGTTTTATCTCAATTCGTTTTTGTTTTAACTCACTGTGTTGGTTAATTCAGTTTGTAGTTGTTGTTTTAACTCAATTTGTCGTTGTTGTTTTAACTCAATGTTTTGTTGTTTTAACGCAGTGTGTTGTTTAATTCAGTTTGTCGTTGTTGTTTTAACTCAATTTGTCGTTGTTGTTTTAACTCAATTTGTTCTTGTTTAATTCAGTTTGTAGTTGTTTTAACTCAATTTGTTGTTGTTTTAACTCAATTTGTTGTTGTTTTAACTCAATTTGTTTTTATTTTAACTCAGTGTGTTGTTTAATTCAGTTTGTAGTTGTTGTTTTAACTCAATTTGTCGTTGTTGTTTTAACTCAGTGTGTTGTTGTTTTAACTCAGTGTGTTGTTTAATTCAGTTTGTCGTTGTTGTTTTAACTCAATTTGTCATTGTTATTTTAACTCAATTTGTTGTTGTTTAATTCAGTTTGTTGTAGTGTTTTAACTCAGTGTGTTGTTTAATTCAGTTTGTAGTTGTTGTTTTAACTCAATTTGTAGTTGTTTTAACTTAATTTATTGTTGTTATAACTCAATCTGATTGTTGTTTTAACTCAATTTGTTGTTGTTTTAACTCATTTTGTTGTTGTTGTTTTTTAACTCATATAGTTTTTGTTTTAACTCAGTGTGTTGTTTGTAGTTGTTGTTTTAACTCAATTTGTTGTTGTTGTTTTAACTCAGTGTGTTGTTGTTTTAACTCAGTGTGTTGTTTAATTCGGTTTGTCGTTGTTGTTTTAACTCAATTTGTAGTTGTTTTAACTCAATTTGTAGTTGTTTTATCTCAATTTGTTGTTGTTTTAACTCAATCTGTTTTAGTTTTAACTCAGTGTGTTGTTTAAATCAGTTTGTAGTTGTTGTTTTAACTCAATTTGTTGTTGTTGTTTTAACTCAGTGTGTTGTTGTTTTAACTCCGTGTGTTGTTTAATTCAGTTTGTCGTTGTTGTTTTAACTCAATTTGTAGTTGTTTTAACTCAATTTGTTTTTGTTTTAACTCAATTTGTTGTTGTTTTAACTCAATTAGTTTTTGTTTTAACTCAGTGTGTTGTTTAATTCAGTTTGTAGTTGTTGTTTTAACTCAATTTGTCATTGTTGTTTTAACTCAATTTGTTGTTGTTTTAACTCAATTTGTTGTTGTTTTAACTCAATTAGTTTTTGTTTTAACTCAGTGTGTTGTTTAATTCAGTTTGTCGTTGTTGTTTTAACTTAATTTTCGTTGTTGTTTAAACTCAATTTGTTGTTGTTTAATTCAGTTTGTTGTAGTGTTTTAACTCAGTGTGTTGTTGTTTTAACTCAGTGTGTTGTTTAAATCAGTTTGTAGTTGTTGTTTTAACTCAATTTGTAGTTGTTTTAACTCAATTTGTTGTTGCTGTTTAACTCTGTTTTTGTTTTTTGTTTTTGTTTTAACTCAATTTGTTGTTGTTGTTTAACTCTGTTTTTGTTTTTTTGTTTTTCAACTACATTTGTTGTTCCCTTGTCCAGAGGACCAGACTTAGCTTTTTTATATACATTTGTTGTTGTTTTAACTCAATCTGTTGTTGTTTAATTCGATTTGTTGTTGTTTTAAATCAGTGTGTTGTTGTTTTAACTCAATTTGTTGTTGTTTTAACAGAGTGTTTTTGTTTTAACTCAGTTTGTTGTTGGCTTAACTAAGATTGTCATTGTTGTTTTAACTCTGTTTTTTTTTTCAACTAAATTTGTTGTTGTTTTAACTCAATCTGTTGTTGTTTTAATTCAGTTTGTTGTTGTTTTAACTCAGTTTGTTGTTTAATTAAGTTTGTTGTTGTTTAATTCAGTTTGTTTTTGTTTTAACTCAGTATGTTGTTGTTTTAACTCAGACTGTCATTGTTATTTTAACTTAGTTTGTTGTTGTTGTTGTTTTAACTCAATTTTTTGTTGTTTTAACTCAATTTGTTGTAGTTTTAACTAAATTTGTTGTTTTTTAATTAAGTTTGTAGTTGTTTTATCTCAGTTTTTCATTGTTGTTTTAACTCAGTTTGTTGTTGTTGTTTTAACTAAACTAGTTGTTGTTTAAGTCAGTTTGTTGTTGTTTTAACTCTGTTGTTGTTATTGTTGTTGTAACTTAGCTCGTTGTTGTTGTTTTAACTCTGTTTGTTGTAGTTTTAACTCTGTTTGTTGTAGTTTTAACTCTGTTTGTTGTTGTTGTTTTAACTCAATTTTTTGTTGTTTTAACTCAATTTGTTGTAGTTTTAACTAAATTTGTTGTTTTTTAATTAAGTTTGTAGTTGTTTTATCTCAGTTTGTCATAGTTGTTTTAACTCAGTTTGTTGTTGTTGTTTTAACTAAACTTGTTGTTGTTTAAGTCAGTTTGTTGTTGTTTTAACTCTGTTGTTGTTATTGTTGTTGTAACTTAGCTCGTTGTTGTTGTTTTAACTCTGTTTGTTGTAGTTTTAACTCTGTTTGTTGTAGTTTTAACTCTGTTTGTTATTGTTGTTTTAACTCGGTTTGTTGTAGTTGTAACTCGGTTTGTTGTTGTTTTAACTCAGTTTGTTGTTTAATTAAGTTTGTTGTTGTTTAATTCAGTTTGTTTTTGTTTTAACTCAGTATGTTGTTGTTTTAACTCAGACTGTCATTGTTATTTTAACTTAGTTTGTTGTTGTTGTTGTTTTAACTCAATTTTTTGTTGTTTTAACTCAAGTTGTTGTAGTTTTAACTAAATTTGTTGTTTTTTAATTAAGTTTGTAGTTGTTTTATCTCAGTTTTTCATTGTTGTTTTAACTCAGTTTGTTGTTGTTGTTTTAACTAAACTAGTTGTTGTTTAAGTCAGTTTGTTGTTGTTTTAACTCTGTTGTTGTTATTGTTGTTGTAACTTAGCTCGTTGTTGTTGTTTTAACTCTGTTTGTTGTAGTTTTAACTCTGTTTGTTGTAGTTTTAACTCTGTTTGTTGTTGTTGTTTTAACTCAATTTTTTGTTGTTTTAACTCAATTTGTTGTAGTTTTAACTAAATTTGTTGTTTTTTAATTAAGTTTGTAGTTGTTTTATCTCAGTTTGTCATAGTTGTTTTAACTCAGTTTGTTGTTGTTGTTTTAACTAAACTTGTTGTTGTTTAAGTCAGTTTGTTGTTGTTTTAACTCTGTTGTTGTTATTGTTGTTGTAACTTAGCTCGTTGTTGTTGTTTTAACTCTGTTTGTTGTAGTTTTAACTCTGTTTGTTGTAGTTTTAACTCTGTTTGTTATTGTTGTTTTAACTCGGTTTGTTGTAGTTGTAACTCGGTTTGTTGTAGTTTTATCTCGGTTTGTTGTAGTTTTAACTCAGTTTGTCATTGTTGTTTTAACTCTGTTGCTGTTCTTTTAACTCTGTTAGTTGTTGTTTCAAATCAATTTGTTGTTGTTTTAATTCAGTTTGTTTTTACCCAGTTTGTTGTTGTTGTTTTAACTCAATTTGTTGTTGTTTTAACTCCATTTGTTGTAGTTTTAACTAAATTTGTTGTTTTTTAATTAAGTTTGTTGTTGTTTTATCTCAGTTTGTCATTGTTGTTTTAACTCAGTTTGTTGTTGTTGTTTTAACTAAACTTGTTGTTGTTTAAGTCAGTTTGTTGTTGTTTTCACTCTGTTGTTGTTGTTATTGTTGTTGTTATTGTTGTTGTAACTTAGCTCGTTGTTGTTTTAACTCTGTTTGTTGTTGTTTTAACTCTGTTTGTTGTAATTTTAACTCCATTTGTTATTGTTGTTTTAACTCGATTTGTTGTAGTTTTAACTCGGTTTGTTGTAGTTTTAACTCGGTTTGTTGTAGTTTTAACTCAGTTTGTCATTGTTGTTTTAACTCTGTTGTTGTTGTTTTAACTCTGTTTGTTGTTGTTGTTTCCACTCAATTTGTTGTTGTTTTAATTCAGTTTGTTTTTGTTTTTACCCAGTGTGTTGTAGTTGTTTTAACTTAGTTTGTTCTTGTTTTAACTCAGTTTGTTGTCATCGGTTTAACTCTGTTGTTTTAATTCTGTTGTTTTGACTAATTTTGTTGTTCTAATTTGCTGGTTTTGTTGTTTTAACGCTGATTGTTGTTGTTGTTTTAACTCAATCTGTTGTTGTTTTAATTCTGTTGTTGTTTTAACTCAGTTTGTTTTTGTTTTAACTCAGTTGGTTGTTGTTTAACTCAGTTTGTCATTGTTGTTTTAACTCAATTTGTTGTTGTTTTAACTCAATTTGTTGTTTTAATTTAGTTGTTGTTTTAACTCAGTGTTGTAGTTGTTTTAACTTAGTTTGTTGTTGTTTTAACTCTGTTAGTTGTTATTAAATAAATTCAGTTTATTGTTGTTTTAACTCGGTTTGTTGTTATCGGTTTAACTCTGTTTGCTGTTTTAACTCATTTTGTTGTTCTAATTTGCTGTTTTTGTTGTTTTAACTCAGGTTGTTGTTGTTGTTGTTGTTGTTGTTGTTTGAACTCAGTTTGTTGTTGTTTTAATTCAGTTTGGTGATGTTGTGAGTGGAAGAGGACGAGAAACGCAGCGTTTTCGATCTATGATTCAGTACGTTCAAGTGAGGAGATAAGAAGAGTTGGTTTCAAAACATTTGAAAAAATCTTCTGAACGATGGACCGTCGGTGGGAACATTCTGTGAAAGATTACAAAAATCATAAAACTTCCACTGCGGTTGTGCAACATCTGTCAAGACATCTGTCAGACATCCAAGGTCAGCTCCGTGCTCCTGATGGACCCGTCTGTTTGGACTTCTACGCTACAGGTTGTGCAAACGGACACGACAGTGGGGAGTCCTTGAAAGACGCCTCTCTAAGAGAAAGAGAAGCGTTGATATTCCTCTTCATGTTCTAATGACCGAGTTCACTCACAGAGAAAATGTGAGTTCCCTCAAACATCAGCTGGTTGCTCCTCCGTCTGCTGCACCGCTCCGTCAGGAGGAGTCCTCCTCGCTCCACAGATGGATACTCAAGAGCAGTCATTCATCAAAAATACATCCATCCTTCCATCCATCCTTCCATCCATCCATTTATTCATCCAAACATCCATCTATCTATCATTCATCCATCATCCTTTTCTGGTCTCAGGGCAGCATCTTGAGCAGGGAGGTCCAGACGTCTCTCTTCACAGCCTCTTCCAGCTCTTTTGGGACAACTGAGAGACAGAGTGTCCTGGGTCTTCCCCGGTGTCTCCTCCCAGTTGGACATCTCTGAAGCACCTCCCTAAGGAGGCGCCATGGGAGACCGACCAGTAAACAGAGAGATTTGTCTTACAGCTCAGCTCCCTCTTCACCACAATGGACCGGCACAGAGGCCACAATACTGCAGAAGCTGCACCGATCCATCCATCGCTCCATTCTTCCCTCACTGTGAACAAAACCCAGAGACACTTGAACTCCTCCACTTGAATCAATCTAGTGATGATGCGTTCGTGTACGTTTGGACGTTTTGTTTCTGTGTTGAAATAAAAAAGCTCGTTTGTTAGATTTAAAGAAAATCGAGTTTTCTGTCCCTCTTCTCCAATCAACCTAAAGCAAAGAAGGACACGCGGCCGCTCCGCCGTACCTCCGTGTCGTGGCCCTCGCGCAGGTTGTACGTCAGGTCGTGTTGGATCTCCGTCAGGAACTTGTGGGCGTAGTCGGGGTAGAGGCAGAGCACCTCGCGGAGCCCCTTCAGGCTGATGTACTGCAGGTCGCAGTAGGTCAGGGCCTTCACGCAGGCGTTCGTCTTGATCACCTCCTCCTGGGTCAGGCAGTCCGAGCCGATCAGGTCGCCGCGACCTTCAAAGTAAGGACAGAAACGTTTTTTCACCTTTATTATGTCGAAGAAACAAAAAAAAAAAGAGCAGGTTGGCATGGAAACGCATACTTTCCATGCCAACCAGAGTTGCCAGATAAGAAATGAAGAACTATTGTGATGTCAATTTAAAATGATTGTATTTTGCCCCAAACTGTCATTTGTGCTGAGAGCAGGTGTTGTAGGATGAAGTGTGGTGAACACGTGCACAACAAAGGAGGGGCTACAAAAATTATTCATGTTTATCTGGCAACCCTGATGCAGGGCAAAGGTGCGTACATTGTCTAACCATTTACAACCAAACGTGAAACATGAACAGTCCTTTGGATCTAGGATGTTGTTGGGTTGCTTCTACTTGCTAGAAAATGGTGAGCAGCACAAAAACACAATGCTGTCTGACATTTGTTATGAAAGTTTATTATTATAACTGTTATTAAAATGTTTATTATTATAACTGTTTATTATTTTAATTTGATTATTTTAAATGTTTATTATTATCACAACTGTTTATTATTACAACTGTTTATTTGAACTGTTCATTATTATAACAGTTTATTATTTAACTGTTTATTATTATCATAACTGTTTATTATTATTATAACTGTTTATTTCAACTGTTCATTATTATATCTGTTTATTATTTAACTGTTTATTATTATCATTTTTTTTTCCATTTATAGATGGCCTCCCTTCACACCTTATAGCCATCCTCTCACTCCAATATGTATTTTTTTTTTATAGAGAAGAAAGAAAAGAGAAAGTGAGACAACAAAACAACAATTATCCACAAAAAGAGCACAAGGCGAACACACCAAACCTCCGTCCACAATCCTGCAAAGCACATGACAGAACACAGCAACGAAACATACAAGCATAAAGACTGATAATATTCATGACCTTGCATTAGATTTCTATATATAAACATACCCATACCTACAAATATATAGACAGTATATATACATATATATTTATATTCATTTATATACCCATCTACATATATCTACATATACATCCCTACATCCATTTGTGTGTGGTTGTGAGCATGCATAAGTGAATAAGGTTCCTCCAATAGAACATTTAGTAGCGATTGTGAAGCATCAGAGATCTGTCCCCCCAAAGCCCGAGACAGACGAAAGGGCGATCAAAGCCCAAGACCCCAGGAAGGACCCCGAGCCCAGAGTCCCCAGGACCACCCGAACAGGACGAGCCACTCGTCCACTCCCCAGATCCGACCAAGGGGAAGAACCGGACGAACCCCACCAGGGACCACACACAATGACCCCCCGGGGTCAACAGCGACAAATACACAGGCCCCCGCCAGAGCCCGCTGCACCGACGTAGCCCCAAGGCCGGTCACCGATGTTTATTATTATCATAACTGTTTATTATTATAACTGTTTATTTTAACTGTTCATTATTATAACTGTTTATTGTTTAACTGTTTATTATTATCATAACTGTTTATTATTATTATAACTGTTTATTTCAACTGTTTATTATTTAACTGTTTATTATTTAACTGTTTATTATTATTATAACTGTTTAACTGTTCATTATTATAACTGTTTATTATTTAACTGTTAATTATTATCATAACGGTTTATTATTATTATAACTGTTTATTTTAACTGTTCATTATTATAACTGTTTATTATTAACTGTTTATTTTTATCATAACTGTTTATTATTATTATAACTGTTTATTTCAACTGTTCATTATTATAACTGTTTATTATTTAACTGTTTATTATTATCATAACTGTTTATTATTATTATAACTGTTTATTTTAACTGTTCATTATTATAACTGTTTATTGTTTAACTGTTTATTATTAGCATAACTGTTTATTATTATTATTATTATAACTGTTTATTTTAACTGTTCATTATTATAACTGTTTATTATTTAACTGTTTATTATTATCATAACTGTTTATTATTATTATAACTGTTTATTTCAACTGTTTATTATTTAACTGTTTATTATTTAACTGTTTATTATTATTATAACTGTTTAACTGTTCATTATTATAACTGTTTATTATTTAACTGTTAATTATTATCATAACGGTTTATTATTATTATAACTGTTTATTTTAACTGTTCATTATTATAACTGTTTATTATTAACTGTTTATTTTTATCATAACTGTTTATTATTATTATAACTGTTTATTTCAACTGTTCATTATTATAACTGTTTATTATTTAACTGTTTATTATTATCATAACTGTTTATTATTATTATAACTGTTTATTTTAACTGTTCATTATTATAACTGTTTATTGTTTAACTGTTTATTATTAGCATAACTGTTTATTATTATTATTATTATTATTATAACTGTTTATTTTAACTGTTCATTATTATAACTGTTTATTATTTAACTGTTTATTTTTATCATAACTGTTTATTATTATTATAACTGTTTATTTCAACTGTTCATTATTATAACTGTTTATTATTTAACTGTTTATTATTATCATAACTGTTTATTATTATTATAACTGTTTATTTTAACTGTTCATTATTATAACTGTTTATTGTTTAACTGTTTATTATTATCATAACTGTTTTATTATTATTATTATTATTATTATTATAACTGTTTATTTTAACTGTTCATTATTATAACTGTTTATTATTTAACTGTTTATTATTATCATAACTGTTTATTATTATAATAACTGTTTATTTTAACTGTTCATTATATAACTGTTTATTATTTAACTGTTTATTATTATCATAACTGTTTATTTTAACTGTTCATTATTATAACTGTTTAGGCAGAAGATCGGAGCTGAGGGGATGTTTGTCCTTTAATGGCCGTCAAATCGCATTAAATCCCTGTTTCTGCCTGCATTCTGGATTATTCAGACACGGACCCTGCTCTGACATGTCGGATATTTTGTGATATCGGCTAGGGGTGCGAATCTCTCAGTGTCTGGAGAATCGATTCGATTCCGATTTTTTTATGCACCGATTCAATTAAAAATCGATTTTCGATTCTAAAACAATTTTCATTCCAGGATCGATTTTCGATTCAGAAACAATTTTCAATTGAAATCATGAAAAGATTAAACAATAATGTAAACAAATAAAACATTTATTTAAACAATAATGTATGCTTGTAGCAAACATTAATAATGTCAAATAATACAGTATAAATACATCAGGCTGCATTGTGAGCAGATGGGTATATGAATAGAATGCAGCAGCTTTAATCGGGTCCTGGAGGTCACTTCAGGTCAGATTTCTTCTTCTTTCTGCCACCTTTCATTTTATGTATTCTTTCATATTCTATGAGATATGGTTTTATTTACTTTATCTTTTGGGTTTTAATGTAAAAAAAAAAAAAGATTTTGGGGCTTTTAGAATCGATTCTCCCCTCCCTGGGCTGCCACCTTACCGTGGTGGAGGGGTTTGAGTGTCTCAATGATCCTAGGAGCTATGCTGTCAGGGGCTTCATGCCCCTAGAAGGGTCACCCAAGGCAGACAGGTCCTAGGTGAGGGATCTGACAAAGCGCAGCCCAAAAACCCCTATGATGAGTACAATTAATGGACTAAGTTTTCCCTCGCCCGGACGCGGGTCACCGGGGCCCCACTCTGGAGCCAGGCCCGGAGGTGGGGCACGCTGGCGAGCGCCTGGTGGCCGGGCTTTTACCCATGGAGCTCGGCCGGGCACAGCCCGAAGAGGAGACGTGGGTCCCCCTTCCCATGGGCTCACCACCTGTGGGAGGGGCCAAAGGGGTCGGGTGCAATGTGAGATGGGTGGCGGCCGAGGGCGGGGACCCTGGCGGTCTGATCCTCGGCTACAGAAGCTGGCCATTGGGACATGGAATGTCACCTCTCTGGTGGGGAAGGAGCCTGAGCTAGTGTGTGAGGTTGAGAGGTTCCGACTAGAAATAGTCGGACTCACCTCAACGCATGGCTCTGGCTCTGGAACCAGTTTCCTTGAGAGGGGTTGGACACTCTTCCACTCTGGAGTTGCCCCTGGTGAGAGGCGCCGAGCAGGAGTGGGCATACTGGTTGCCCCCCATCTTGGTGCCTGTACGTTGGGGTTCACCCCGGTGAACGAGAGGGTAGCCTCCCTTCGCCTACGTGTGGGGGGACGGGCTCTGACTGTTGTTTGTGCCTATGCACCAAACGGCAGCTCAGACTACCCACCCTTTTTGGAGTCCTTGGAGGGGGTATTGGAGAGTGCGCCTCCTGGGGACTCCCTTGTTCTACTGGGGGACTTCAACGCTCACGTGGGCAATGACAGTGAGACCTGGAGGGGTGTGGTTGGGAGGAACGGCCCCCCTGATCTGAACCAGAGTGGTGTTCTGTTATTGGACTTCTGTGCTCGTCATGGATTGTCCATAACGAACACCATGTTTAAGCATAAGGGTGTCCATATGTGCTCTTGGCACCAGGACACCCTAGGTCGCAGTTCGATGATCGACTTTGTTGTCGTCTCATCTGATCTGCGGCCGCATGTCTTGGACACTCGGGTGAGGAGAGGGGCGGAGCTGTCTACTGACCACTACCTGGTGGTGAGTTGGCTCCGATGGTGGGGGAGGATGCCGGTCAGACCTGGCAGACCCAAACGTATCGTGAGGGTCTGCTGGGAACGTCTGGCAGAGTCTCCCGTAAGACGGAGCTTTAACTCCCACCTCCGGGAGAGCTTTGAACACGTTCCGAGGGAGGCGGGGGACATGGAGTCCGAGTGGGCCGTGTTCCGCGCCTCTATTGTCGAGGCAGCTTATCGGAGCTGTGGCCGCAAGGTTGTTGGTGCCTGTCGTGGTGGCAACCCTCGAACCCGGTGGTGGACACCGGCAGTGAGGGATGCTGTCAGGCTGAAGAAGGAGTCCTATTGGGCCTTTTTGGCTTGTGGGACCCCGGAAGCAGCTGATAGGTACCGGCAGTCCAAGCGGCATGCGGCTCGGGTGGTTGCTGAGGCAAAAACTCGGGCGTGGGAGGAGTTCGGAGAGGCCATGGAGAATGACTTCCGTACGGCTTCGAGGCGATTCTGGTCCACCATCCGGCGTCTCAGGGGGGGAAAGAGGTACGAGACCAACACCATTTATGGTGGAGGTGGCGTGCTGCTGACCTCAACTCGGGATGTTGTGAGTCGGTGGGCGGAATACTTCGAAGACCTCCTCAATCCTACTGGCACGTCTTCCACTGAGGAAGCAGAGCCTGGGGACTTTGGGTCGGGTTCTCTCGATCTCTGGTGCTGAGGTCGCCGAGGTGGTTAAAAAGCTCCGCGGTGGCAAGGCTCCGGGGGTGGATGAGATTCGCCCGGAGTTCCTTAGGGCTCTGGATGTTGTAGGGTTGTGTTGGCTTACGCGACTCTGCAATATCGCGTGGACATCGGGGGCAGTTCCCTTGGATTGGCAGACTGGGGTGGTGGTTCCCCTATTCAAAAAGGGGGACCGTAGGGTGTGTTCCAACTATAGGGGGATCACACTCTTAAGCCTCCCTGGTAAGGTCTATTCAGGGGTTCTGGAGAGGAGGGTCCGTCGGATAGTCGAACCTCGGATTCAGGAGGAGCAGTGTGGTTTTCGTCCTGGTCGTGGAACACTGGACCAGCTCTACACCCTCAGCAGGGTCCTGGAGGGTGCGTGGGAGTTTGCCCAACCAGTTTACATGTGTTTTGTGGACTTGGAGAAGGCATTCGACCGCGTCCCTCGGGGGGTTCTGTGGGGGGTACTCCGGGAGTATGGGGTACCAGGCCCTTTGATAAGGGCTGTTAGGTCCCTGTACGACCGGTGTCAGAGCTTGGTCCGCATTGCCGGCAGTAAGTCAGGCTCGTTTCCGGTGAGAGTTGGACTCCGCCAAGGTTGCCCTTTGTCACCGATTCTGTTCATAACTTTTATGGACAGAATTTCTAGGCGCAGCCAAGGTGTTGAGAGGATCCGTTTTGGTGACCTTAGAATCGCTTCTCTGTTTTTTGCAGATGATGTGGTCCTATTGGCTTCATCAGCTCGTGATCTACAGCTTTCGCTGGAGCGGTTTGCAGCTGAATGCGATGCGGCCGGGATGAGGATCAGTTCCTCCAAATCCGAGGCCATGGTCTTGAGCCGGAAAAGGGTAGCATGCCCTCTCCGGGTCGGGGAGGAGGTCCTGCCCCAAGTGGAGGAGTTTAAGTATCTCGGGATCTTGTTCACGAATGAGGGAAAACTGGGGCGTGAGATCGATAGGCGGATAGGTGCAGCGTCCGCAGTGAAGCGGGCGCTGTACCGGTCTGTCGTGGTGAAGAGAGAGCTGAGTCAAAAGGCAAAGCTCTCAATTTACCGATCGATCTACGTTCCCACCCTCATCTATGGTCATGAGCTTTGGGTTATGACCGAAAGAACAAGATCTCGGATACAAGCGGCTGAAATGAGTTTTCTCCGCAGGGTGTCTGGACTCTCCCTTAGAGATAGGGTGAGAAGCTCAGTCATCCGGGAGGGACTCGGAGTAGAGCCGCTGCTTCTCCACATCGAGAGGAGCCAGTTGAGGTGGCTCGGGCATCTGGTTAGGATGCCTCCTGGACGCCTCCCTGGTGAGGTGTTCCGGGCATGTCCCACCGGGAGGAGACCCAGAGGAAGACCCAGGACACGCTGGAGGGACTATGTTTCTCGGCTGGCCTGGGAACGCCTTGGGATTCCCCCGGAGGAGCTGCTCCAAGTGGCTGGGGAGAGGGAAGTCTGGGCCTCCCTACTTAGGCTGCTACCCCCGCGACCCGACCCCGGATAAGCGGAAGAAGATGGATGGATGGATGGATGGAATCGATTCTGAATCGCCAGGACTAAGAATCTAGATTCTTTTAAAAATGATTTTTTTTCTGCACCCCTAATCTCGGCTGTTTGGGTCGTCGGCTGCGCACGTCCGCCGAGTGCAGCGGCTGAATGAACGTCCATTTGAGCGATGGATCGCTTCCTGGCAGTACAGTCCCATCTGAAGCTTAACTAACTTTTTACCTCCTTCAAGGCCGGTCAGCTCACGGTCAAATGGCCGCGTGTGGCTGGTGAAAGTATGGCAAGCCATGTTGCCATATAACTGGATTGTATAGCAAGTCATGTAGCCATATAATTGAGTCACCAGCCGCGCGCATCCGTTGACACAATCAAAAGCCGGGGACCGGTGTCGTCAACACGAACAGCCGAACTGACGCAGAACGTTCAGGTTTCACTCAAACATGGAGTGAACAGGGCCTCAGTGAAAACCATTCATGTTCGCTAAGGTTGATTAACTGTGGTGGCCATCTTGAATCAGATTAACTTCAAAGTTTGTCTGTTACAGGTAGTCCTCGACTTACGAGCGCATCGACATACGAGGTTCCGGACTTACGAGCTGACTAACGAACAGTAAAGTTGTACAGAACATACAGAAAATACAGCACTGGTGTTTTTAGATGAAAGTGTGTTAGCTAACCGTTTGGAAACAAGTTTCTGAGCATGTTTATGAACTAGTATGAACATTTGTGATGAAAAACGAGTGTTCGTCGCAGCGCTAGCATAAATTTTCCGACTTACGACCGAAAATCCGGACTTACGAGCGACACGTGTTTCGTGTTCCGACATACGAGATTTCGTGTTACGAGCACCTCGAACGAACGGAACTCGCTCGTAAGTCGGGGACTACCTGTATTACTTTTCAAACGGCGTCCCCCAGAGCTTCATGTTCGGCCCTCTTCTGTTTTCTCTGTATTTGCTCTCAAATCGTCTTCTGTAGCTTTCCAGATGACATTTAAATTCGCCTCTCTCTGGATAAAGATGGCACCACAGCCAGATGTTGAATCACAGCTGGAGCTCAACGTTTTGATCTCCGTATCTCCTCGATGGAGCCGACGGTGCGGTCGGTCCTCAAGTTTACAACCGCCCTCCTGATTTCCGACACGTTCTTTTTCCAACTTAAACCTACAGACTAGCTTCGCTCCTCTGAGGACCCTCCCTGCTGCATCTGCTGCTTTCCTTTTCTCGAGCTGTTTCCAGCAGCTCCGAGTGCGTGCAAGAAAAAAGAGAAGGCAACGTTTTTATTATTCTGTTTGCACGGCAGAGAAATCTTCAGTTTATGTGTGAGGAGGAGGAGGAGGAGGGTGCAATGCTGCTGCACGTTTGGACATCCACACGCCTGGCGTGCACGGACAACATACTAATGAGTTCACCGACTATTCTCCGTGGGCAGAGCTCGGTTCATTATTTACAGCAGCCGGGCCGTCGTGGTCATGTGGTTTCTTTAGAGCTGGACGGGCTCCAGGCCTGTCGGCGAGCCTGGACCCTGTCTGGAACGTGGAGCTGACGGAGCGTCCGCCCTGTGGGACGCCACCCTGGGGAGGAACAACGCTCCGACACCGTGGCGGTGCTCTCCGGTTAATTAACGTGAAAACCGCCGGCGTGGTGTGTTCGTGAGGCGGCTGAAAGGTGAAGCTGCCGTTTTATATTTAGGAGTGTGAGACGGAGCAGCTGTTGATGTTAGAAAACATCTGGAACGTGAGATCGACGGAGACAAAACTAGGGATGGGGCCGATCCGATCCGGTATCGGCCTCCGGTACCAGCATAATTTATGTATTGGATTTTCCGATCCATGATGCACTTTGGCTTGTGTTACGCCACATTTTGTGACTACCGTCTTAACATTGTGTGAGTTAAACCCAATGAAGACACTCTGAGCCTCACAACAGGAAACACCCAAACTTTAATAGCACACAAGAGGCAGGTCTATATCACAGACGTCCATCTTACTCATGGTGCAGCCTGGAACACTAACATACCGCTAAGCATTATGGGAAAGACAACACAGTCCACTCCCCGTAACTGCTACAGTATATTGTGACCATAGGGGGTGGTGTTGTCTTTCCCATAATGCTTAGCGGCAGTGGTGGGCACAGACCGCTAGAGAGCGCTAAAGCGCTATTCTGCTTACAGTGGACCTAAACTTTTTGTCAGCGTTTTTGTGAATTGACTAACTTTTATAATTCATAAGCGGATTTGTGCTATTTTTATTTAAAATGCAGTACCGCTAATAACTAATTATCTATCAGTAAAAACCAATAAACTTATTTACAAGCTCTTATGCTGCTTGTTTTTTACCTTTTTCCCCACCGTAAACAGCAGAGGAGGAAAGGGTGTGAGGGGGAGGGGGGCAGAGCTGAGAACAGACTCGGCTCTACCATGTAGGTAAATGCCTGGGGGTCCCATTTCAGCAGTGGCCCCGGCCCCGCCTCGCCCCGTGCAGTCACCTACATCACTAACATTGCTCATGCTTGTTAATGTACATTTAACATAAAAATAATTATAGTTACGATGAAAACGATCATTAAATACGCAATAAAAAAAACGGTCGATTTCTTTATCCCCCTACTAAAAATGGACTATTCCATCTTGACAACTTCCGGGTCATAGTTGAACTCAGGGGCTAATTCTGTAGCTGGCTGCGCTCGGTGTCTTCATAAATCCGTAAATAACCCGCTGTTTCAAGCCAAATTAACGTGGCCGGATGATTTTATTGTGTGTTTTGTGATGACCATTCGACGGTGAGTCGTTATTTTTATGTATTTTAGTTACTTTTCATTAAATCTGTTGACTACCTATAGACGCTAACTGTGTCTGCCTGTTACACCGGTAGTGCTGGGTTACTAATGAAATCCGTAGAGAACCCCGCTGTTTCAAGCCAAATTAACGTGGCCGGAGGAGTTTATTGTGTGTTTTGTGTCGACCATTCGACGGCGAGTCGGTTACTTTATGTATAAATGCGGTGGCGACACACCCGTGTATTTGAGATTTAAACGTGGTTTTAGGGATTAAAAGATCATTCTATTTTTTGTTAATTTCGTGGCCGAATAGAATATATGTACGTAAAGTATTAAATAAATCCTTTGATTTTTGTAATTTCATCCTTTTAGGATCATTTTTGTTACTTTTCAGTTGGCAGTGTAGTGCAAATATTGATAACGCTGCCGGCTATATATAAATATATATATATATATATATATATATATATATATATATATATATAATATATATATATATATATAATATATATATATATATATATATATATATATATATAATATAGAAATATATAAATAGCGGATTAGATTAGCTTCCCCTAATTTTCATAAGACATTTGTGCTTTTGAAATTGTGGACCTAAAAAAATTAATAAGCGTTTTAGAAATTGTGGAACTAATTTTTTAATTAGCGGTGCCCACCTTTGCTTAGCGGTATGTTAGTGTTCCGGCCGCACCATGAGTGAGATGGGCGTCTGTGATATAGACCTGCCTCTTGTGTGTTATTAAAGTTTGGATGTTTCCTGTTGTGAGGCTCAGAGTGTCTTCATTGGGTTTAACTCGCACAATGTTAAGACGGCAGTCACAGAAAAGCCTCCGTTCAAAAAATTCATTATCACAGCCTCATATAAAATAAATGATGATGATATCGGAACTGGACCGGTATCGGCCGATACCCAGAGTTAAGTATCGGGATCGGATCGGAAGTAAGAAAATGTGTATCGGTGCATCCCTAGACGAAACACGATCATTCTCACTAAGTGGAAAACAGAATGACCGCCTCGTTGATTCACAC
>JBBPBX010021521.1:14102-42292 GCA_038048925.1 Garcialebias charrua | reverse complement strand
ATACATATATATATATATATATACATATATATATATACATATATATACATATACATATACATACATATATACATATATATATATATACATATATATATATATATATATATATATATTAGGCATGTAACGGTTATAATGGGTTTACCGAACCGTTCCGGTACACCACGTTCGGTTCGGTCCACCTGCGTACCGTTTCGGTTATTTTTTCACTCATTAAACGTTCTTAACAGGGGAATATATGCACCGCGGAACAAAATTTCCTGGGCGCGTTTCAGCACGGACCTATTTTCGCGTGGCACGCGCAGCATTTAGCCGTTAGCATCTCGTGCGGTCTCCTGTTTTTGAACGTTATAACTTTCTTTTTAAAAGACGAGCGCACGCGCAGCTTGTGTGGACTTTGTTTCATGAAGACTCTGCAGCAGCTGATTGCGTGACGCAGCTCTCTGTGCAGCAGCAACACGTCACGTGAAAGCACTGGAAACTGTCATCTGAACGTGAACAGCAGCTGCATTAAAACTCCTTCATCCGAACGTGAATGAAGAGCTGTATTAAAACTCCTTCATCCGAACGTGAATGAAGAGCTGCATTAAAACTCCTTCATCAGGTAATCACAGCGGTCCAGAGCAATAACACAAGCTGTGAGTTTTTAAATCTCTGAATCTGTCTGAACGTTGTTATATGCGCAGGTTTTAAAGTTGCTGAGCGTCACTATGAGACATTCATCACGTCAACACTTCAAAAAGTTCAGCTCTTTATGAAAAAACTAACTGATGTTGTCAACAAGCCCTGGACCAGATTAAAGCCCTGCCTGCCATGATGAAGAGTGAGAGATTCAATTGTTCAAGAGGTATTGTTTTATTATCTAAATAATCTTTTTTTTTAAATCATAATCTTATTAACTTGTTTTTTTAAATCTCTTTTGTTTTTTATTTCCAGTCTGTGACAGAGGTAAATCCACCTGCAGCTAAGTGATGACTGAACTGAACTCTGAACTGTTCCCACAGTCCCACCTGTCCCACCAAGAAGAAGTTGTGAGTACACAACAGAGGACAAATACAGCCACACTGCTGCTACTGAACAAAAACTTGAACAAAAACTTGATTAGTTAGATTGTAAACAGTCTGTTGCTGCTTATTGTTCTGGTTCTGACTGTTATTGCATTTATTAAGATTTTTATTATTGTTAGTATAGTTTATTTATTGTAGAGTGCTGTTTATTTAAAATCAGAGTCAGAGAGTCTTTATTGTCATTTGCACCGCATGTGGTACATGTGATGAAAACGAGATTATGTACACGGGGTCCCAGTTACATCCAACAACAAATGCAAGAGAAAAACAGTAATAACATCTAGAATTAACTAAGAAAAACATCAACTAGTAATACACTAAGCCCTAATATAGTGGAAAAACATCATTATAAACAGCAGCACGAACATGAGTCTGTATGAGCAGATGGTCACAGATGAACACAGCAACAAGAAAACAGATCAGCATCAGCATGATGTGATATTTTGCAGTGTTTATTTTTATTTTATTTTTATTTATTCATTCATGAGTCTAACAGCCTCAGGGTAGAAGCTGTTCCTCAGTCTAGTGGTTCTACATTTGATGCTCCTCAACCTCCGTCCTGAGGGGAGTGGGGCAAAGAGTGTGTGTGCTGGGTGAGTGAGGTCTTTCATGATGCAGGTGGCTCTTTTCCTGCATCTGGAGGTGTAAATGTCTGTGATGGTGGGGAGACTGACTCCGACAGACCTCTGTGCAGCCTTCACCACTCTCTGTAGAGCTTTCCTCTCTGCAACTGTGCAGCCTCCATGCCACACGTTGATGCTGGAGCACAGGATGCTCTCCACTGCACACCTGTAGAAGGAGGTGAGAACTGGGCTGCTCAGACCAGCACGTCTCAGCCGTCTGAGGAAGTAGAGTCTCTGATGACCTTTCTTGATCAGGCTGGTGGTGTTGTTGGTCATCCAAATGGGTCACTTTTATTTATTACTACAATACAATACAAACATATTTTTGGCACATTTTCAAAATAAACATTTTGTAAGTCTTTATTTTGTAAAAAAAAAAAAATTTTTAATTTGTACCGAAAAAACCGAAAATAAACCGAACCGAGCTCTCCTTGTAGTTGAACCGAACCGAAATGTGATTTTAGCGTACCGTTACACCCCTAGTATATATATAGTATATATACAGTAGTTATAAATATAGTTATTTATATAGATACCTATATTTATAACTATATATATATATATATACAGTATATATACATATAGATACCTATATTTATAACTATATATATATATATATATATATATATATATATATATATATATATATATTATATATATACACAAATGAAAGAGTGGAGATCAGGTGGTTCTCTATGGACTTTAGATGTTTGGACAAGCTGACAATCTGGAGAAGCTGCACATATTTACTGACCTGACCCACTTAAGTGAAGACCAGATCAGTCACCTGGGCCCTGCTTGCTGTTCTGTTGCCCTGAAGGCTGCAGGTTTGGAAGAATTTGGAGTTAATTAAGTTCTGTTTAATTTCTGTCCAGTTTTATTAAAAAGTTATTTAAATCAAACTAAGTACACAACAGAGTATTTAACATCAGGGTGGATGCTCAGTGCTTTATTTATGGTTATTTAAGTCTGCGTTATGTAACGGTTTGATGATCCTTGTCACATATTTATTTAGGTTTTTTGTGTATTTATTGTCTAAATAAATAAATAAAAAAGATTTTGTCGCTGTGTTCTTTCAAATAGAAAATTATTTCACTGCATGTTCATGAAGAATAAGACAAAGCAACAGTACTGTTCATCCAATCATCATTTTAATGTTTGCATGAAAACATGGTGACTATGAGAACATCCTGTGTTCCTGGGTTCCTCTTCTTCGGACGTAGAAGTACACCTCTGGGTGTAAAATCCTCATCGGAAGCCCATCGACAATGTTTCAAAACTAGATGCATAACACAGATAAAATGTAACACAAAGTAAGAGCTACACATAACTTATTGAAAGGGTTATACATAATTTACGATACTTTATTACAAATACGCAAAGATTTGAGAAGCAAATAGTCTATCCTTACCGGTGTTTTGACTGCGCCGACGCCATTACAACTGTGTTTACATGTATGCGCGTTCACGAGACAGCCAAGCTGTGGGGGAGGAGCTAAGGAGGCGGAGTTGCAGGTCACCCAGAGTGCAAGGGGGAGGAGGGAGAACGGTCTCTGTTCAAAATTTTTCTAAGTTTCAGGGCTTTGCAGAAATCGCAGATAGTACCTTTAATGAAGACACGATCATTCAGAACCCAAAAACAATGAAAGTTGCAGTGATGGGCAGATCCAGATGTGTAGAAATCTGTCATATCCTGTTGGTTTTGAACTGTCAACATCTGTTTACTGTGATTGTAGTTTTCTTTATTTTCTAAGTGCAAATGCCTATTGCCAATGTGACGTGTGCTGCTGACCACTTGACCAGGTCACCCTTGTAAAAGAGATCTCGATCTCAACGGGCTCTACCTGGTTAAATAAAGGTGATTGATTGATTGATTGATTGATAAGATTCGTGATTCCAGGTAGTCTGAGAACTGAAAATAATGACAGTACAGTAATATGAATGATGCAGAAAAGTCTCAGACCATAAAGCGTCACAGATTAAGTGGGCAAACAATTCCGTTGAGGAGGCCCAACTATAGTTTGTGTGAGAGGGGATCCAGCCCCCCTGTGAATATGAATGGATGTGGCCCTGGTTAACACAAGCTGGATCCAGAATCAACGGGTAGAAACAAGCAATTTGCAGCAAACAGCAGAGTGTGGTGCCAGAAAAGCCTCCTAAAATTAAAGGCATGATTGTAGCCTGTATCAGGACAGCAAAGGAACAACAGCGTGAACAGCACCAAACAACAGCGACAGCAGCTCCTGATCCTCAGCGGCACACTTTTCTCTCCGCCCGTCTGATCCACAATTAGCTCCCAACAGTGTGAAACAGGCACCACCAAACAGCGACGATCACCAAACAGCGACGATCCTGATCCTCCGCGCTTCACTTTCTGCTCGTCTGATCCACAAACAGCTCTCAACAGCTCACAACGGTGTGAAAAACAGGCACCAAAACAGCGACGATCCTGATCCTCCGCGCTTCACTCTACGCTCGTCTGATCCACAAACAGCCCACAACAGTGTGAAACAGTCACCAAACAGAGAAGATCCTGATCCTCCGCGCTTCACTCTCCGCTCGTCTGATCCACAAAACAGCCCACAATGTTTGTTGTTGAGCTCACAACAACAAATGAGGCTCTTTAAAGAGTTATCTACAGCAGATAAGATATTTGTTGTTGTTGAGGTATTGGTCTCTTCAAAAATGAGGCTCTTTAAAAAGTTATCTACAGCAGGTAAGATGTTCGTTATTATTGCTGCTATTGCTGCTCTCTTCTTCAGCCTTCAGCCTCTTCAGAATGAAAAAAACCACCTCCAGAAAAAACACCTCCAGAAAAAAACACAGCAAGTCTTACCAGAGGGCTGAAGACCTCTCAGCTCCAGAAATTATTTCAGCAGCAGTTCATCCGCGGGTCCTTCAGATGAACGCGCGTGTGAGCAGAATGAGCACACACAGAATGAGCACAAAGCAGAGAGCGCAGCTCCAGCTGCAAGCATCCCCACGGCCACGCGCGCAGATGGGCTCAGGCTCCACGGAGGTAAACAGACTTTAATGTGGATTAAAGACGGTGTCCCCACAGCCAGTTCGATTCGGTTCTGGTCCAGTCAGAAACTACGATGGCCCTGAGGTGCAAAACACATTAACAAATAAGGCTAAACACTTTAACAAATAGTTCTGAAACAAATCAACAAATTCTGAAACACTTTAACAAATTCTGAAACAAATTAACAAATTCTGAAACACTTTAACAAATTCTGAAACAAATTAACATTTTCTGAAACACTTTAACAAATTCTGAAACAAATTAACATTTTCTGAAACACTTTAACAAATTCTGAAACACTTTAACAAATTCTGAAACAAATTAACAAATTCTGAAACACTTTAACAAATTCTGAAACAAATTAACATTTTCTGAAACACTTTAACAAATTCTGAAACAAATTAACATTTTCTGAAACACTTTAACAAATTCTGAAACACTTTAACAAATTCTGAAACAAATTAACATTTTCTGAAACACTTTAACAAATTCTGAAACAAATTAACATTTTCTGAAACACTTTAACAAATTCTGAAACAAATTAACATTTTCTGAAACACTTTAACAAATTCTGAAACACTTTAACAAATTCTGAAACAAATTAACATTTTCTGAAACACTTTAACAAATTCTGAAACAAATTAACATTTTCTGAAACACTTTAACAAATTCTGAAACAAATTAACATTTTCTGAAACACTTTAGCAAACGAGAGAATCACACGGAAAGGGAATGTCCTAACGAGGCTGACCCGGAAGTGATGACCCGGAAGTGATGACCCGGAAGCGGTCATTTCGACCCAAGATGGACGACAGTCGAGTCACGTTTTGCCCGTTCTGTGGGACACCTATAAGTTTATTAAGCTGTTTTGTTTTTTGTGCGGTCGATCCTTGGAGTTTTTAAATGGCACAGAGCAGATGGATGCAGGAGAGGGGACATCTCAACAACCGGACAATGCTAAACAAAGTACCGTAAGTGCAGCGTAATGTTAGCTTTTTTAATTAGCCTGTGAATAAAACATATTAGCGCTATTGGTTACCTCATTTTGATTTTTGAGACCGACCTTTTTTAATTTCAGCAGAACAACCTGGCCCATCATATAAATGTTTCAAAGAGTACCGAAGCTCCAAGTCCAAAGAGCGTCAGGATTTTAACTACGGTCCGAGAGGAAAACATAAAGGAAAAAACGTGCAGGTAAGCTGTACTGACCTGACTCGCTGACTGTGAAACTGTACTAGCACAAATATTAGACCATAGAGAAACACATATGTATGTATCGTGTTTATTTATTGATTTTTTCTACCTCTTATACGTTAAATTGCTCTCATCTTTGTCACAGATAAACATTGATGGTGCCAAGTGGGACTGGTTTAAAACCTCTAAGAGGGAAAATGGTCCTGTTATTTGTAGACCCAGAGGTAGGAGCACCCGAGATACTGCAACAAGGTGTCCAGAAAATGAGAAGGTTTAACAAGGACATACAAGAAGGACCGCACATCCTGTTGTANCTCTGAAGACTTGAGGCTACGGTAAAAAGAATCTGTATTTTATGGAAGGACAAGCATAGAAGTCAAGACATCTGAGAGATGACACATGATATGTAGTGTTCATGTGCACCTGCTGTGGAAATTCATTTAACTCACACCTGGTTTAATTTGTGTTTCACTGTGAGGTTGTTCACATCTGTGTTGATGTCATTGAGATGCAGCAACTAGTTGCCTTCACAGTACTCACTCTCAGATTACAAAAAAATGAATAAATAAAACAGTTAAGCTTTTCCTTGGTGACAAAGTAGCAGGCTGTTCTGTCAGCCTCCTCGTTCACATGAGGTTCAAACGGATCAATAAAACGGAACGTTTCTCACAAAGTCTGCATTTCTTCTTTTTATCTAAGCAGAATGATGAACTGAGCGTAGGTTATAGAATACGATAGAAATGCTTCTATCTCCAGCTTCCTGTATACATATGTATGCTTTGTTGATAGCACAGAAAGCATCCTGAGCAGATTGCAGTGTGGTGCTGTTTGTTAAAATTAACGTGAAATGCAGTAAATTTATACATTAATAATTCCCAAATATTAATTTGTGTTAATTATTAGCTGCAGAGGTCAGGTGGTCTAGCCAGATGTTTGCATAACAGTTGGCCATTCAGATAAAAATAAAAAGATACATAAATGATTTATGATCACCCATGATCCTGTCATTATTTTAACAGTTTTTATGAACTCTATGTTAATTTTTTTTTGTTTGCTATACTGTATTTAATTCACTGTCAGGTCAACAAAACGACTTTTTTTTTTTTTTGCTTAACTGCTCAGTGGTTATAATGGCCTGTAAGAGCTTATTCCAAGCTTTTGGAATTTGAATGTCTGTCAAAGCAGCACATGAACATTATGATGTTATGACACTAACCTGTTGGACTGCCGTCATTTTCAACAACCAGTGCAGAAGACCAAGGCACAGCTATAATGTTTTGTCCATCCAGACCTGTTCTTTAATAGTGTTAATACAATTGTTATACTTTTAAAAATTGAATATTTTTCATTCAAGATACACTTAATTAACAAATGTTTTTATTTCAACTTCCAAAAATTAGTTTTAAGAAGATTAACAGAATCAAAAAACACTTTAAAACGTTCCCAATTCACTTAATGAATATAAATACAGTATATCGCCACGTCTTCAAATTAGTATTACAGAAAACTATTTACATAAACTGAACAGAATCAGTAGTTAAACCAAGTAACAGGGCTTCATTTGTAAACAGATCAATGCTGGAAAAAAGAGCAGGCAGGGGGTGGGGGTCCTCCCCCAGATCATTTTGAATAAAGTACATGCAATTTCCTGCAAATTAGTATATTTTAATGGATTCTTAAAGATCTACATGCTTGAAAAAAAAAACATATTTTTTTTGCAGACCCCACAAGCACCTGCTCGCAGACCCCTGGCCCTGGGGGTCCGGGAACCCCAGTTTGAGAACCACTTCTTTAACCAACACAGAAATGGCTACAGTTCCGCCAGTTTTACAGAAATCGAGCTGAAATCTGCTATAGTAGCTGAGAGTCATCTTCAGCACACTGTCATATCTCATCATGACATCTCCTATTGTCACATGAGACTGTGCAGAACATCGTTTACAAGGTTTGACCAGAACGGCTATAACTGTCCCTTCACATCATGAGACAATTTTATCTTAAATCATAAAAGGCATGCATTCTTCAAAGTAATGCTAGGCCTTTTCACGTTGGGTTTATTGTTTCTCATCATTCTATGTTTAAGTGTTTTGAAGCAGCTCTTCTAGGTATGTTTAAAGCAGCGAATAGATGAGGAAGCCTTAAAATTAAAACATTTGTGCTGCCATAGTTCCACATCTGAATCTATCTTTAATACGTTCCAGGAATGAGTGCGTTTCTAACACAGCGACGTTTCATGTTTCACTTCAGACACGTGTGTGTGTGTGTGTGTGTGTGTGTTTCTATTATGTCACAGTGATGATGTGGCACTGGCAGGCAGATTTTCAATGGGGCTCAGTCCAGGCCTCCTCATCCACATCATTCATTCAACCTTTATTTAGTCAGGTAAATCTTTTGAACCTCAAGGGCTCATTTACGAAAGCGACCTGCTAAAACTAAAGAACAATGAACAGCAGTGGTATAATTTCCTTAAACAATAAACAATAAACAAACAAACAATAAACAATAGAAAACAAAAGAGAGAAGAAAAAAAAAAAAAAAAAAAAAAAAAAAAAAAAAAATTTTTTTTTTTTTTTTTTTTACAAAGTATCAAAAAACTAGCAAAACATTATAAGGTAGACGTATAAAATCAAAGACAGGAACAGATCTGCATTGATCTGCATTGATCTGCATACATCAATACTGCCTGGTCACACCGAGCTGCCGAGAACCTCTGGATCACACGGGGCTTCAGGCGATGGGATTAACTGGTGAGAGGAAACAGCTGAGGCCCATGTAGCGTCAGCATTTACTCCCTCTCACTGAGCACACTGTCATGACTACCACCGCTGTCTATTTTCTCCCCCTTCGATAATCCTTTTTTTTTTCAACATACAGGGATCAGAGACGCACAAAAAGTTGAAGAGGTCAAGGGGTTGGTGTTGGGGGGGACAAAAGGCAAACTGAAGTGCTTGGTCAAAGCTGGAGAGCAGCTGAGTCAGCACTGAGGCCGTCTCAGACTGAGGCTTTCACGGAGCTGTCACTTTGAGTTGAAAACGTGAACTTAAAGAGTTTCTACCTAAATGATGACTCAAAATACATTTAGATATTAAAAACTGCTCTGTTCAAAGTCAAAGGTCAAAAGTCAAAGTCAACTTTATTGTCAAAACTGCAATATGTACAGGACATACACATGATTGAAATTGCATTTCTCTCAGTCCCTCGGTGAACCAGTAACCATTTAAACACTAAAACACTAAAACATTTAATAAACATAAGCATAAAATGAAATAATAAAGTGTAATACTGTCCTGAGTTTTTTGCATAGTAGTATAAAAGTATAAAAAGTATATATATATAAAGTAAAATGAAGGTTCTGACATTGACATTTGTAATAAAGTGATGAAGCAGCATATGAAGTTTATGTACACAGTATATGTATGTATGAGGTAGTTGATATTAGTACAGTATAGAGGTAAAGTGGCATATGCAATAAGGCTAGTAAAAAGAATATATCAGCAGTAGTGTAGATATAAAAAGTAGTGTAAATGTAAACAGCAGTAATAAATGTAAACAGTGAGTTTGCTATCACTGAACAATAGTTCAGTGATAGCTCTTTGGATTTTATTCCAACTGTTTTTTTTATTATTATTAAAAACAATAAATAAATAATACAGAACAGTCCAACAAAGTTAACTCGGGTGTTCTGTACAGTACGGTTTTATTTTATTCGCTTATTTTTTGTTGAAACGTTTGGTTGTTCACCCAAAGGACTTCGTCAGTCCAAGGAGCCACACCAAACTCAGTCCCACAAGCAGCACACTCACATAGTGGACCAACCAGTTTGCTGGTGACAAGATGGTTTCTGGAGCCCAACCTCTCCCCCGTCAACTCCTCTGAGGCAGCCATAGCCAAAGTGGTTCAACAAACATCAACGTTTTGTTGTGGCTCCTCGGACTGACGAAGTCCTTTGGATGAAGGACCAAACGTTTCAACAACAACAAAAGAAAACGTCCAGACGACCAACTCTGTTGGATTTTTTTGGGATAATTTAGCATGAACTTTGACATACATACCAGTCGTTCACGTCCAGTATGGTCTGTCGTCTGTCGTATCTGTCGTTTCCAGAAACATCAATCAATATCAAACCAGCCTGACGTAAAGCGCGTGCAGTTGCATTTCCAGTGAAATGGATTACCGTTTCCTGATCGCTGCACTTCATAATTATGTAGGTCACGTGTAACCAAAAACAGTGCAGCTCTATTTTAAGTTAGCGTTACACAAGTGAAACATTTACTTCAGCCGAACACTTAGGGTTTGAAAGGCACTCACGTTTGGCGATTTGTTCAACTGTTGTGAAAATGTGCTAAAAATTAACACAAAATTAAATATAAATCAGGTCGGTGGAAAGCATTTAACTAATATTATAAACTAATGACCTGAAGCCTGTAGATTTGTATTCATAACGATTTCGAGGAATTTAAAAAATATGTTGCACATTCAAACCTGGTGCTGTTTAAAATCGGGACAGGCTGTCCTTTTTTCTTGGCATGCGTCGTTCACCAAAAGCGAATTATTCATTCGTTTTGCAGCTCTGAGTCATTTAGTCTGCAGACATCTAAATATATATTTTTTATTAGTTCAAGAACTATTATTATGCTTCTTTTCAGTGGGTTCTGCATGAAGAAATCAAAACAGTACATTGTTTAATGATTGATGAACGTATTAACTATATTAATTTCACCTATAAAATTTCCGTACCAAAACATTTTGATAATTAGTATAGCATTAACTAATGTTTACACTGGGCACTCTTAAGGCCTTAAGATCAGAAATTTGAGAAGGCTGTTCTTCATTTTTATTATTATTCAGTTTGTACACGTTGTTCTGAGGACAACGTTGGAGTTGTGAGAATATGACCCTGACAGATGGTGTGAGGTGTGGGGTGACATCTGCAAAATCAAGAACAGAACCACAAACTGACTAAATAGAAAGGAAAGGCAAAAAGAAAGTTTAAATTGAAATATTTTGATTGAATTAATTAACTTTATGGTTCTTTAATTCAAAGTTAAACTACATATGTTGGGGACGCCTCTGTGTGACATGACATGTGTTGCTCATCTAAGGTTTAATTTGTCTTTTGACTTCACTTTTCAATAGGGTGTGGGAGTATATATACATATACTGCATATTTTAATGTATAATTTATGTCAGCACGGTGGTGCAACTGGTAGACCTGCTGCCTCTCAGCGAGCAGGTCCCTGGTTCAAATCCCGGTCCGGGGGCCTTTCTGGGTGGAGTTTGCAATTTGCATGTTCTCTCCGTGCATGCGTGGTTTCCTCCGGGTACTCCGGTTTCCTCCCACAGACCAAAAACATGCATGTTGGGCTGATTGATAATGATAACTCTAAATTGACCCTAGGTGTGAGTGAGAGAGTGAATGGTTGTTTGTCTCCATGTGGCCCTGAGATGGACTTGCGACCCATCCAGGGTGTACCCCGCCCCTCGCACAGTGACTGCTGGACATGGGCACCGGCAACACCTGTGACCCAAAATGGAAGAAGTGGGTAAAAGATAAAATGGAAGAAGTGGGTAAAAGATAATGGATGGATGGATTAGGTAGTTTTAATTTCTACTCCATTAGTCTTTCAGAAAACAAAAACTTTAATTAACTAAATAAATTAATCATACAAGAAAGACTAATTTGAATGTATTTATTGCTAGTGATTTATAGTACCGTAGATAGATTTTTTTATGTGCAGCGTATTACTGTATATTATTGTTTATTATTATTGTTTATTATAGTTTTCAGTTCGAACCCTTCACCAGTGGTCAGCAGGCCATGTGTAGTTTTTATAATCCACCACTAGAGGCAGTGTTGAACCACATTTAAGTGGATTTCTGTTCTGTGGACTTCTAACCTGTGGACTAAAGATCTCCCAACCCACTTCACATGTTTTCACAGAAGTGAAGCAATGAATAATGATTTATTATATTTTATTTTAACTCTGCTTTTTAAAGCCTGGTTGTAAAAAAAAAGAAGACAGTTTTGTTTTGATCCTGTTTAACATTAACCAGCTGGTATGGTGCTGGTAAACTGCGTATTTACACACATTTAAATGGCTCAGCAACTTGCACAGTAGTTTTATATATATATATATATATATATATATATATATATATATATATATATATACACACTTGTTTAGTAGTGTTAAAAAAGACACATTGTAATCCATTTTAATTTAGAACAAATATTTATTCAAATCAAAAGGAAGAACTAGACAAAGGTTAAAACATTCAGAACATAGTGTATTCATAGAATATCCATACATCATCATGATTAACAGAACAATAAAACAACGTACACATGGAGAATGAAGAAAATTCAGTGTGTTATATTGCACCTTGTCTCTAAAATGTTCCAGATCCCATCACCCAGATTTGTTTTCTCTGAACATTTCAGCTCCTGCCTTTTTATTAGCAGGTCAGGAGTTTAGCTTAGTATTGATGCTGGACCACTCTGAGCCCCGAGCAAATGGACTATCAAACTGACCAACCTGAAACAAATATGTAAGCTTATTCTTCACCACGTAGCTCCATTGAGTTTCCCTAAGATAAAATCCAAAACAGAAAATGTCTAACTGCCGTTACACAAAGTTTACCACGAAGGAATTGTTTTGTCTACTAGCCCATGATAGCTAAATGTTTCTCAGGGGGAGGTTGCTGATCAACAGCTGCCACCCCATGCCTGAAGGAGGGGAATCAGGGAAGTCAGAAAAAAAAAGAAAAAACAACGTAAAAATAAAAAAAGGTTGCTAGAAAACAAACGGTATGAATGCCCAGAAATAAAATTGGAAACAAAAAAAAAGCCGACACTCGTCAGCTTCTGAAAACACGCACAAAAAGAGGCCTGTTCAAGATGTTGTTTTGCTTTACACTTCACTTAAAAGACGCTTTTTCCTCTTCCCTTTTTGTCCTTTTGAATAAAACAGGTAAAAAAAATAAAAATAATAATAATACAAGTTTCAAACACGAACGAGTTAGCACAGACGCTGAAAAATAGTTATGATCAGGTCTTTTCTGCATCAAGGCCACGAAGATAAGATCACTTTAATAATCTGCTGTTTGAGGATTTACTGTTAGAAGCTGGATCCTGATAAGAGCGTGCACACAACTTGTGGTGGCCATAAATGTAAACTTAACATTACTAGTAATAAAAAAAATGACAATGCATTAATGTCCTACACAATCTGATTTACTAAAAAAAAAAAAAAAAAACTGACATGGTTAGTACCTACATATTTTGCCTCAGACCTTCACCACATGGCCATTTTTTATTTACTTCTTTTTAAAAAAAAGCTGAGTTTTAACCCTTGACCTTGTCAAAATTCTGTTAGAGGTGGTCTTTTGTACTAAATGAGTTAGAAAACCAATGTATTACTCATTTCAACCTACTACTACTACTACTACAGTACTACTACTAGTTCTGACCAGCCTAAACAGAGGTTTGACAAAGCCCCCAGCTTTTTATTTGTGCTGAGTTTGCTTTTTTAATTATAATTAGCAATGTGGTTTCACTGGTCTGGTAAATCTGCTTAAAGGTTGGATGCAGAAGGCAAGTGCAGTAGGACAAAAAGGGAATGTGATTCATCTCAAAAAGCTGCCCTGCTTACCTGCAATTTTGTTTTCTCATTGTGGTACTTAACATTTTTTTTACTTTTAACAGTGCAATAAAAAAAAAAATCCACATTTTCAACCACTTGGCAAGTGAGAAAACCACCTGAGACAGTGCTTTTTGGGCAGTTACGCAAGCTCAAAACATCAACTAAAAAAAGCTGTTGTACAACTGGAACAAAGGAAGCGAACTACACAACACAAGAGGAGGGAGGCGACACTTTGATCCAAGCTTAGGAGGCAACAACGCCTTAGTAAAGAGCTTCCACCTGGAGATGGGGCGTGTGCAGCAGTTGTAGTAAAACTCCAGGTCAGCATTTTGAAAGTGTGTACTGAAAACATAGAAAAAAAATAAAAATAAAAAAAAAGCTTCAAACAAATTCAGTGCATGTCTTTCTTTTCAGTCTTTAAAAAAAAAAAATCTAATCCTTTTCTCATCATTGCTCCAAGATTATGCAAATGAGAAGTGAACGTAAAGCCTGTGGTCTAGATTTGCAGTCTGGTGCTTCGCAAAAAAAAAAAGCGTGACTTAGAACAAACTGTTAAACAGAGCCACGCAACTCAAGTAAAGGAGACAAATGTGCAAAACAAAATCCCACGTGAGGCAGAAGGACCTGGTCTTTGCTCTGTTAACTGCTGCAGACTACAACGGTTACAACATTGTTACTTTTTCTCTCTTCGTTCCATTTTAAGGGATTCTGCTGAATATTGGACGTGACTAGTCCTGCCTGTTTTATGTTTTGGGCAGGAGATGTGTCCCCAATGTGCCACAAGTTCAGAATGATGAGGAGTTTGGCAGGCTGAGCCTCGGCGAACCTTTCTCCATCAGTTACACCGTCACCGAGGCGGCTGCTGCTAGAGTGGGGGTGGGGCGTGCCCCTCCTGCGTCCCCCATACAGACGTACTCCTCAGAAGGCCGACACAGGAAGATGGCGAACTACAGACTCCTGTTTCTCTTACTGGAGGAAGGAAAGAGTAGATGTGTCCGGTTCAACTCAACTGCAGGCCAGTCTTGTTGGCTGGGTGTTGGGCTTTTCTCATGATGTCAACAGCACCGAGTCAATGCTTCGAACTGACAAAATGTTTAAAGCGTAGTCTTGCAAGCAGGTTCCTTGAGGCGCCCCACATCCGTCGGGGCAGCGTTAGGGGGTAACCTCAGCGTGATGGACAGGAGTCGAGCCTGTGAGCCTCTGTACGGCTGGCGTGATTGGGGTTAGGATCGATCTAGAGTGGAAAAAGAAGAAGCAAAAGTGTGGTTATTCGTTTCTTTTTCAGAAGGGAAATGGTGTATGTAGGCCTGTCACGATAACAATTTTTGCTGGGTGATTAATTGTCTCAGAAATTATTTCGATAAACGATAATATTGTTTGAAATTGGACAATACATAATTAGTAATTGTAAAATTTAAGAAGAAATTTGGGTTGAATTGTTTTGAGTGTAGTACATGTTTTCAGCCACCGGATGGCAGTATAGGACTGTTTGAACCAAAGGATGGATAGTGAGGGAGCGAGCAACGTCCTTAAGAAAAACAGGAGGGAGGCCCCTCTTTCCTTTTGTTTTTCAAAATGGCAGATGCTCAGTGTGGTTTGAGCTCTTTAGCATAGCATTTATCACACAAAGCTTTTAATTAAAAAAATCTGTAAACAAGTTCTCAACTTCTTTTTGCAGAGGAAAAACAACTTTTTACATGAAGGCACGGGTTTCAACCGTGAATTTTGGAGCTTTGACAAGACGGGAGTTCCACCCCCCGAGGTCGGCCTGTTAGATTAGCTCGTAGCTTAGCTGCTTTTAACGACCCAAAAATACGATTTTGGACGGTTAAATGGATTTTAACGAGAAAAGAGAAAGGGAGGGGTCAGTGAAGAACACTGGAGCTGAGCCTTTTGTCATCCAGTGTCTTCAGAAAGAGAGAGACACAAAGAAACGATAAAGCCGATAAATGAAAACGAGGGTCGATCATTTTCATGTATCATGCGATTAATTGATTTCTCGTTTGTCGCGACAGGCCTGGGTGTGCGCTCTGTGAAAGTGCTTACCTCAGAATACAGAGGAGGGGGCTGGAAGCGGAACTCGTGAATGTAGGCGAAGAGTGGACCCTCCAGCTCCTCTCGGACTGCAGGGACGTCCAGGCGGTTCTGTCTCTGCTCCTCCGTCACGATTTCTGCATAGCTTGGAGGAGCTGCGAGTGACGGGGAGAACATTTTAGCACTCTTGGAAAACAACAGCACCGATGAAGGAGAAAACATTTTCTTTGGGGCAGAATTACCTTCAGGTCTTTCTGGCAGACCCATGCCCAGCCAGCTCATGCTGCACTGGCTGCTGACGCTTGAGGTGCGGGAACCAAATGGGTGGAGGGGGATGGTCCCGATGACAAGAGGCAAATTCAGGGACAAGTTTATCGCCCCTGGTATGTCTACGTATACCTGAGCACAGACATGAAGACACAACAACCGCTTAGAGCTTGCAAATCCTTTATGGTAACAATTCTGTCAATGTGTAGTTAAAAACAACGAGTTTTAGAGATATGTATTACGTTTACAGCTTAACGCGGAACCTTTTGTCTTGTGGGTCAGTGTCTTACAATCAGCTGCTTACACAAGGTAGAGCCCCGTCTTGTCTCTGTTCAAATGGTAAAGACGCTGTAAGCTCCCTCAGGCCAGGTGTTGCCACCAAAACCCTGAGCTAATGCTCTTAGCAGCAAGCGGAGATAACAACTGGTACAATCCAAGGTCCAGTTTTGGCTATGTGAGCTGAGTCACCCTTACCAGGACAGATACGGGGGCGTACTAGGAAATATGGATCGTGTGCAGATAACGGCACGGTGAAATCAGTGATAACAGCGTGTGGTGAAAGCAGAAACTGTTTGCGTGTGACAACCAATAATCCCTCAACAAATACAAATAAAAGGAAAGGCTGTTTGACCTAAATGTTCACCGTTTCCCCTGCCGCTATCCAAGGAGCGTGTCCCGCCCCGTCAACAAAACCCAAATCCCACCCACCCCCAAATCTCCCTCCGCAGACGACAGTTCTGATTATCTCTGCGAATTGTGTCATAGATTTGACTGTGGGGGAGCGGAGATTTTCGCAACAGGAGAAGCAGTTCACTTAGAATTAGGACTGTAACACTCCGCCATCCCACCACCCCCCGGCAACAAACGTTACATTTACAAATGTAACACTACCTCTCATCGCACATCCCGCTCTACTCACCATGAGAGAGTACTCCACTCTGATGATGCTGCAGTCCAGGATGGAGGGGGACACCGGTGGGATCTTCAGCATTTTGCCGTTCCAGGTCTCCGTCTTGCCAGAGGACAGGGACTCCCCTCGCAGGTTGGCCACCAGCTGCTTGACCTCCTTGATCTTCCCTTTGGCACAGAAGGTTTGTGTCTGGTAGATGGCTGCCTTTGGCACCACCATGCGGGAGGAGCAGTTCTCAATCTCAGCAAAAATCTGGATGGACTCTCCTACAGAGTAAAAAAAAAAAGAAAAAAGAGGGAGGTTAATGTTCTGCTCCAGATAAGATTATTGACTACTTTATGTTTAATGAGTAATGAAAGGAGTATCCTGCAGGATGTGACAGATTTCTATTGATTTATCTGGTAAACAGATGAGTAACAATGGGTTTTAATCTCACCTGGGGTGTATCCCTTCCTTTCGATTTTGGCACTTAGGGAAATAGGACCTGAGGTGCAGAACCAACAGCAAAGCGTCTTGTCTGTTGTGCCAGCCTGTGGTGACTGAAAGGGGGAGAAAACGAACATTATTCATACATTTTTGTTTGTTACAACAACTAAACAAAAAGCTAACAAGTACCAGTATGTATGAGCTACTAGGGCTGGGCCATATCATACCGTTACCGGTAATACCGGTATAAAAAGCTTGCCCGGGCAAAAAACTTATATCATGATATGCTAATTTCATGACGTAATACGTCAGGGCGCCCCGCCCCTTAACACCCGAGCACTTTAAACAACTGCGCACCTCCCCTCCACCGTCTACTGGTGTAAAACGCTAATTAGTTACTGCTAAAATGTTAAAAACAACGCGCGCGTCTCAACTTCTCTCCCCCCTGCTCTGCAGCCGGCTCAGACAGCTGTCCCCCCTCCCCCGCCCCGCTCCGAGCAGCTCGGTGCTGCGTGTCTCGCTGCGTGTCCCCGCTGTAAACTGTGTTAAAACACGCGCGGCTCCACATCACTCCATCAGAGACAGTTCAGTTAAAAAAATGAATCAGAGGAAGCATATGACAACAGATGAAGCTGAAACATGAAGGTCAGCTGATCAACTTGTAGAAGTTACAGCTCATTTAAAGGAGCTGTATGTAACATTTTTTATAAACATATTTCTTCACTCTGCCACATCTCCTGACAGACTGATGTTAGCCAGGTAATCTCTGAAAAAAATATATACTTTAAAAATGATCTGTTATTTAGATTGAAAAAGTATGCACAAAATATAGATTAAAAAAACCACCACAAAAACTAAAGTGCAGGTGTAGTTTTACTTGGAGACTAAATACTTTACTAAATAATTTCAGTAAAATTACCCCTTGTTGTTTTTTAAAATTTTATATAATACTGCAAAGCAACATGTTAAGTTAATTTTGTCAAATAAATACATTTGATTTTTTTGGGGGGTTATATCACGAAAATTATCGTTATCGTGATAATACTCTGAAATATCACGATATAATTTTTGAGCCATATCGCCCACCCCTATGAGCTACCGTATTTTTCGGAGTATAAGTCGCACCTTTTTATCATTTTTTTTTCAAGGCCTGCGACCTATACTCAGGTGCGACCTATATACTGTATGGCTTTTTATCACTTTCGGCGAAACAAATTTTTAAATCCAGCTCATTTCAGAATTACGTTCATTTATTAAGGAAAAGTTCAGCTCAGACACATTTGCTATAATTTTTATCAAACAAACAATTGTTTTTAAGTGTTAATCTTCTTAAAAGCCTTGCTGTGCGCTCCTGTGGCAGACATTTGCAGCAGAGCTAAACGTAGGTGCGACCTATTTAGGGATTTTTCCAATCTATTGGTAATAATTGGACAATGCGACCTATACTCCGGTGCGACCTATACTCCGAAAAATACGGTACTCAAGTTTTTCTTTTTTGGAGCTGAACATCTTATAAAACACATGGCATGACAGGCGTACCAACAATAATGGAGTGTTGATGTCAATGTGCTCAAAGACTGTAAATTCCTTCTTGGTTTTCATGGGCAGAAGCCATGGCCTGTGGAGCTCTGCCTTTACCCAGTAGCGCACACTGCCATGCTTTCCTTCAAAAGAGGTAGCCAGAGGTCTGCACGAGAGGAAAAAGAAAAAAAAGGAGAGCAGACGGAAAAATATTATAAATGCTAAAACAAAGCCTCCAGCAAACATATGATTTAGCATTGGGACTCACGTCTGTGGAAGCTCGAAGCTAAATGCATACTCGTGTCTCCCTGCAGGAATCGTGGTGAGTCCTTCCTCTGAATTGTCATCGTCTGAAAAACAAGGAGGACAATAGTCCAAACACATGTATACCATACCTGGATAAAATGCTCTACGAAGGCATCTGTAAGTCATATCAAAAAACACAGGGTGGGGGAGACAAAAGAAGAGAATAACGGAGTTTACAATAAAGTCGGTCTGTGAGGAATTAATGTATTTGAGAGACAAACATATTTAGAGAAAGCTTGAAAATAGTCGTTTTGAGGAAACGGAGCCGCGGAAGATTGGAGCTTTGGTAAGGACAGAGATCTATACGCCTGGGGGATTTTATTTACGCACAAATGATGCATATATAGTAGGGATGCACAATATTATCGGCATAGCAATAAAGTTAAATATCGGACATTCCATCAAAATAACGCACCGATATAAAAGGCG
Source organism: Garcialebias charrua (assembly GCA_038048925.1). Classification (NCBI taxonomy): domain Eukaryota; kingdom Metazoa; phylum Chordata; class Actinopteri; order Cyprinodontiformes; family Rivulidae; genus Garcialebias; species Garcialebias charrua. Next base: position 22,848 of record JBBPBX010021521.1, on the reverse strand, counting down.
CTGTTTCAGCATGTTATGACATCACGCACGCTATTTAGATTTGTTAAAAAGTTACAAATTTGCATTGTTCAAGTGTTGTCATTGTGTTAGAGAGAGTAAAGGTCATGAATATATTTTAGGGGTGCACCGATAAATCGGCTGGCTGATTTATCGGCCCCGATTCCCTTAATTTTGGGAAATCAGTCGATACTTGCATGAGAAACCGATTTTTTTTTTGTTTTAATAATTGTCTGAACTTCATTTATATTTCAGAGCTCTAACTCATGGCCAGTTAAAACAAGTTTGTATTGTTTCTAGGATATTGCTCAAAGGGTGTGTTTTTCAATAAAATAAGATTGGAAAATTTAAAGTGCATTGTGACCTTATAACACCTGACAGTGTAATCCATATTGGCCAAAATCGGAATCGGTAGGTCAGACTTCTTAGAAATTGGTGATCGGCCAGAAAACTGCAATCGGTGCAACCCTAATACTGTATATTTGACCGTGACTCAACGAGGCTAGCCTGTATAAATAAAGGTTGAATGAATATTTGACATTAAACATAATCCAAATTGAAGCGTTACATCATTTTCAGCCCCCTTTTTGGCATCTGCATTTGGTAAAAATTGACAAAGACCATGCAGAATAATGTAGTATTTTAATTCCACAGCAGAGAAAGCTATGTAGTAAGTTGATCTAAGCTTCCAAGCTGTATACAAAAGTGGTTCAAAATTAAAGAGAAAAACTATGATTTACGTGAGAAAACAAAGGTGTACTTCAGTTAGAGGGATTCAGGTGTGGAATAGTTGTAGTAAGGAGTTTCAACTGTGTTTTTCAATCTTCAAATAAAAAAAACATAAAAAATAATTTACTAAACAAATACGATAGGACTTGAATGGTTTTTTTAATGAGCTTGCTTAGCTGGAATTCGTTGATGTGTTTGAAAAAACAAATACAGTATACAGGATAATATTCTGCTGCTTTGATGTTGATGTATAACAAAGTGAAGGTGTAATAAGCTTGTGCTTCTGCCTACAAATTTATTTATTTTTGGTCCACACTTTGTGTTTTTTGTGTGTGTGTGTGTTCTTAATTATTTTTATGAATCTGGTTTGGTTCAGAATGTGTACTATGTAAGTTTAGGGACAGGACTAGATAAGCCATTGCTTCTTCCGGTTCCCTTTTTGAAAATTTTTGTTTTGTTTCCAGGATATTTTGGTGGAAATATTTACATTTTTATTTGTTTATGATATCGTTAAAAAAAATTAAACTGTTCAAAATGAAATAAAAAATTAAAATAAAAAAATCTAGTGAAAAAAAAAATCAGTATTGGTTATTGGCCAAATAACTTAAAATATTGGCAAATTGGCCAAAAATCCAATATCGTGCATCCCTAATAATACTGTACATACAGTATAGACCAGCACTGTACTCCACCATCCAGGTTGAGGGTAATTCACAAACATTTTTATACCTCCCCTACTCCAAAGCTGCTGCTGCTTTTTTTTTAATGAAAAAAGTTCTAATATATATACTGTATATATATTTAAAACATGTTAAACCTAAAAGATAATTTGCTGGAGCTCAGTGCACACAGCCTGTGCCAGCTCAGCACAGCCTCCTCGAGCAGCAGCAGTGTGGTAAACAAGTGGGGAGCTGTCAGTCAAGCAGACTCCAGCAGGAGGAGACCGGCCTGAACCGGTGCGAGCAGCTTCCCTCAGCATTACGTATTCACTGTGCGACGCCGCACACCGCCACAGGAAGTCTCATTTATCAAAAAGACCGAACCTTCTTTATCCATCCATTCTTTATCCGTCCATTCTTTAAATGGATATACTGTAGCGCCTTTCTATCATATCAAGACATAAAGCACTTTACAATCATCAAACAAAGCTGCTATTAATTATGTTTTTTAGGGTGAACAATAAAAACAGGCATCTTCTGTAGCTTCATCTACAAACACGTTTGTCTTCACATTCTAAAGGTCTTTTTTTATTATTTAAAAAAAGTTGCTGAATTTTCTATCCCCCTGCAGAGTAATGACGTCACGAGCCACACACGAGCATTTCAGCCAACCACAAAGCGAGAACCAGCGCCTTGCCCCGCCCCCTTCCAGGACCAGTTTTCAGAACAGGATTGAACCGCTTTGAACAATAGGGGCAAACTTCGACGTTGTCAAAGCGATGAAATTTACGAACAAAAGCCTAAAATTAATCGAGGAAAAGTGTGCGCTCTCTGTCATAATTAATTTTAACCTTATCGCTGCGTTAAAACTCGATTAAAAAAATAAAAGATGGGTGCCCGAGCAGCTGTCATTCATTCACACTTCCGAGTCGCAAATCGTCAAAAAGTGGAGCTTAACGGTCGAGTACAGACGATATGTCATGACGTGAAATCAACAAGTCCCGCATCATAAACCATAAAAACAACCATCCTTCAACTTTCTAATCGTGTGCATCCCCCTCTGCTATAACTCCATCAGTGATCCCCAAACCAGCGAGGAGCAGAGCATCACCATCTTTAAAAAACAACAACTCACCTCGTTCGTGTCCGATGAGAATGTCCTGGTGGTTCAGGTACTCCACCTCCTCCGTGTAGTTCTGGGTGTAGGCGGTGTTGGAGCCAGCGTTCCTCGACTCGGTCCAGCGAACTTTGGCGAACCCCTTCGCGTGGATTTTGAGGGATTTCACGCGGATGTCCCCCGTGACCTCGACGACCACCCTCCCTGAGACGCAGTCCCCGCTGGAGAACACGGGCACGTTGCTGTCGTTGAAGCAGTCGTAGCTCACGGTGAAGCTCTTCACCTTTCCTAGCACCATGATGGTGGATCTTCACCTCTTAAAAATAATAAAATAATATATAATCAGTGTGTCTGCCCTGCCTTGATCAGGGTCTTCTGTGTGAGCAGCTCATTGAAGATGTGAGCAGGCTGACACCCAGCAGCTGGTGCTGCTCTCATCTGCCTCTGTGCAGGGTGCTGGTCTCAGTCACAGACAAGGAAACCCCCGGAGCTCAGCTCACTTTAAACCACGGGCTGCCTGAAAAACAACCTTGTGCGCATGCGCGGCAGCACTCAGCCCCCACCTTCTTGCCTTTCTGGAACAAGGCAGTTCTCACATACACATTATACAAGTATGGTAAAAAACACTGCATGAAACGTTGCCTTGCAGACAAACTGGTGCATGTAAAGCACATCAGTAACAAAGAGCACATCATATTTATTATATATTATTCATTCAACCTTTATTTAGGCAGGTTAATCTCACTGAGCCTCGAGGACTCATTTACAAGAGAGACCTGGCTACAAACTAGAGAATGATGACAAACAGCAACAGTAGATTTTCCTTGAACAACCAACAATAGACAAACATTAGAAAGAAATACAGATTAAAAAAAAAAAAGTTAAAACAAAGACGTCAAAGTAGCAAAACTGACAGAATATAAGGTAGATGTAGAAAATCAGAAACAGGAACATGTCTGCATTGGTTCTTGCCAGGATTCCAACAGATTCTTAAAGCCATTTAGAGAGGTCAAGGTCGAGAGCTTCATATCTTTTTTGTAAGATATTCCAGGAAGCAGGTGTGTGCAGAACCAGGTCTAATTTTTTTAATTTTTTTTTTATAGCTTCCAAACCTGGTGTTATCACTTTCCCACTATGGATTTGCATTTGTAGAATTGCAGTAATGTTACAACAGATATTATTATTATTATTATTATTATTTTTTTGCATGAGGCCTGCAGCAAAGGCAATGAATCCCTGGATTAGTGTGCACACGATACAACAGGCATGAGGCCAGGTGATCTGCAAATGCTCTCATTATTATCAAGTTATTGCATCTTTTGACGTGTCTTTACCATGAAGCATTACATGTAGAGAGGAACATCTGCTCATTGTGTTGAGCTCCTAGTTTCAAGAGAGAAAAACAACTCTGGAGCTCAAAAACGCCACCGTGTGGATGCGTGTGTGTTTCCACTGTGGGCTGCAGCATCACCTGTTGAAATGACATCATAACGGAAGTTCATTCAAACAACCAAAGATGCTGTTGTAGATGAGTTTGAAGCAATCTTCAGTATAGTGACAGCGTGGCCATCTCTTTGTTTCAGTAAAGTTTATATTCTTCTATTTTCACGCAGCTGAAGGAACTAAACAGGTTCCAGTCTTGGAGATATATGTACCGGTACTGTAATCCCTGATTTCATGTGAATGTTGCTGCTCTCTTAGCCGATTCTAGACACAGGTCATGATGTTGAGACCAGGACCCTGTTGGGTTTTCTCTTCATCGATTCCTTGTTTTTCTGTTTGCTGAGGATGGTTCTTGATGACATGTTGCAGAATAAATGTGGGACAAATCCCTAATGGTACTGCATGATGGATAAAGTACCTGCACTATGCTTCACTGTTGCTTAGAAAACAAAATGCATTCTGCTTCAGCCAAATATTCAAATTGTGACCAGAATACCTGCTGTGTTTATTTTGCACTCACGTTATGTTTTGCCAAATTTCTACATAAGAAGTTTCAACGTACATATTTATATACTTTCTGACCAGATCTCTTCAGACAGTAGATGGGTGTACCAAGGCTTCTTCAGAGCTGTGAGCTGATGGCACATACAAGTTTCTTTGTGCATTTAGGAGCTTTGGCTGTTGTTGTTTTTTTTGTGTGTGCCTAACAGTATGAACAGTACATGTTGAAACCTGAGTCTCTGTAGAAATCTTTGCCCGGGAGAAACCTTGCAGAAGGAATACAACTACCTTGTGTCTTGTTGCCGTGTTTAGTCTTGCTGTAGGATTTGACCTTTGACCTCAAACTGTTTTCCACAACCTCACCTTGGTAGTAGTTTGGATCTTTATCTCCCAGTTTTGAGCCTTCTATAGACCAGTTCATGGTCAAGTTGACTTGGTTTCAGCCTACATATGAAAATGACCACCATTTATAATTGTTTAAATGTTCACATATCCAAACGCTTTTTGTAAAAAGGAAAAGTACCTACAATCTTGAGGGAACAGATGTTTTGTTATGCCACGGCATAGAACTAGTTTAAGGAGTAGGTCTACTTTAATCCAGGGAATAAGTCTGTGGAATGGTTTGGAAAATGATACTAAAGCTGCAAAGTCAATGTGTTTAAAAAAATGTTTAAAACTAGATTTCTGAATAAATATTCATAAGTTGGTTTATATCCTAATTACTCTATATGGTATAGTGTGATGAGTTATTTATCATGTTATATTTTTCATATGTGATTGTTGTTTGAATTGAGTGTTTGAATTAATATTGTTTAAGAAGGGGCAGATATAATAAGATTTTTTTCTTCTTCTGCTTCCTTTCATTTCATGTATTGTTTTGTCTTTCGTGATTTTGTAAATAGTTTTTTTGTGTGTGTTTTTTTTTTTTAAATCTGAAATGAATAAATAATTTTAAATAAATTAAAATAAATGTGTAATATACCTGAAAATAATCTCTGACCTTGTACTGTACAAGTTTAGGAGCTGATGCTGTTGTGAAGACAGAGTTTGAACATACTTTTCTGTCATTATTTGAAACGTTTTTATGCATTTTTGAGTTTTTCAACTTTTTGAGGGAACTTTTTCGCATCAATTCCTCAAAAATACGGTACTTCGTTGTAAACACTGGGGCAATGAAATGGCTGTAGAAATGCCTAGATAAATGCTGCCCTCTGGAGGATTTATCTAGTCATTACATGGTAAAAAGTCTGATTTTTTTTAAATTTTCTTTACTGTTTCGTTTATTTTTTAAATAAATTCATAATAGTGCTGTTTATTTATGTTTTTTTACACGGGGTTTTAACGAATGATATTCTATTTGTGTTCCTGGACAGTTCGCATGACGAATGCTCTTATTTTGAAAGCGTCATCATCAGGAAGCAGCTGGTTTCTGCGGAAATCAGCTTTTTGAGACATTTGTTTACCGATGAATCTCACCAGTTTACAAGCAGTATTTACTGTCAGTAATGTTTTTTTTTTACACCAGCAAATAATTTAAATGGTTTGAAGTGAGGCTGCTGCCCCCGCGACCCGACACCGGATAAGCGGAAGAAAATGGATGGATGGATGGATGGTTTGAAGTGAATGGAAAGCATGGGCATTTTGATGTTGGTGCTCATTCTCTTGTGCCAACACTTTGGTGAAAGTTTGTGCCAAAACGTTTCCAGACCAAATATCGTCATGGTGATGAGTGATGCGTTTGTAAGTATGAGAAAGTAAAGCTTCATGCTTGATATCTCATTTGGCTTTGTTGAATGTCAGCTTATGGTCATGATGTTATTGTGCAGCTTTCCCACAGGGTGTGTGTCTTTTTGATTTAATGTGTGTTGTTGTGTGTGTGTCATGAGGATGGTCGACTATCCTTTGATCCTGGCAGGAAAGTTGTCCATCTCCCATACATGAACTACCTGAGGGAGCTTGGGTCCACCTTCCTTAACGCCTACACCAACTCACCCATCTGCTGCCCCTCCAGAGCAGGTAGTTTTATGTTTTGAAGAGATGTTTTACCACTGCTGGCGTTCATGTTTTCTTCCTCCCAGCCATGTGGAGCGGGCGGTTTGTCCACCTCACTCAGTCGTGGAACAACTACAAATGCTTGGATGCAAACACGACCACGTGGATGGATTTGCTGGAGAGGAGCGGATATCACACCAAGATGACAGGCAAGGTGGACTATACTTCAGGGAGTCACTCTCTTAGGTCAGTAGGGGCTGTGTAAAAATATCGATATCGCGATAAATATCGATTTTTTTCTTTCCTAGAAAAAAATCAATATTCATCTGCAAGTATCATACCTTAAAATTTTTATTTTTTTGCTTTTTGAATGTCCAGAGGACCAGACTTAGCTTTTTTTTATAGATACCTCTGCATCCCTGGCACCAGTGTATCCTCAGAGAGAGTCTTCTCCAGCGCTGGAGATATCATCACTGCGCAGAGAAGTGCACTTCTCCCAGAGCATGTCGATCAGATTCCATTTCTAAACAAAAATCTGAGGAGAATGTAGCTCACTTGGTCTGCAGAGTAGACTTTCTGTTTAGAGTTCACTTATTAGTCAGGGTCTATCTACAGGCCTTAAGCTGCTCTACTAAGATGGGTGCATTTGAAGTTAAATGTTCTTCATTACTTGAATTATAGACTGTTTTGGAGAAGTCATATTACTGTTTCACTTACCAAGCACTTAGAGTGATTCCTTCGTTAAGTGTCAAGGTTAAAAAGGTTTCAAACTATTCAGAGCAGGGCACTTGGTGCACTTTATTTACTTTACAAATGCATGTAAGCTACAGTTTTTACTGTTTCAATTGAAAGAAACATGTTTTCTCACCACTTCTTTGATTCATTTTGTCCAGCTGTGTCCATGTCCAACCAGAGCCAAGTATTGTGTAGTTGGTGCTTTTAATCAGTTTTCAGTTAAATTAATTCAATCCAAGTCTATAAAAGTCTCAAAATGTCACCAAAATCACTCTGTCCCTCTAAAATCTTTCAGAAAATCGCAAAAAAATGTATTGAGTTGTATAGTTTGCTGAATATCACAATATATATCGTATTGTGAGGAGAATATCGTGTATCGTATCGTGAGATTATTGTATCACTACAGCCCTAGTCAGTAGGCCTGTTCGACTGAGTCTCTCAGATCTTTTTCAGTTTGCGTTCATTTAACGGACACATTTTTACCCGTGTCCTGTAACAAACTGTTGGCGTTACAGTGTTCAGCTGTAATGAACTGTGTGTTTGAGCCTCTTCAGTCCTGGATGCTTGTTTTACGTGTTTATTTTATTTTATTTGATCTGCTGAAGTAATCGTGTTGAAGCGTGGACGCGAGATGTTCAGTTCCTACTACGCCAAGAGGGCCGGCCCGTTGCCGAGCTCGTCGGGAACATGTCGACCGTAAGAGTTTCCACAGAAGACTGGAAAAACACAGACGGAGCAGCGCAGTGGATCCGCCGGACGGGCGCAGCTTTACACGAGCCCTTTGCTTTTTACCTCGGCCTCAATTTGCCTCATCCGTACCGGACCAAGTCTCTCGGGCCGACAGCTGGTGGTTCCACCTTCCGCAGCTCACCGTACTGGCTCTCAAAAGTATTAGTTTTAATTTATTTTGCCTGCTTCATCAGAATGACCTTGAGCAGGTTACTAAAACACTGCGGTCTGTTTTTCCCACACGTGTAGGTGTCTTCTGAGCTCGTCTCTGTTCCTAGATGGCTTCCTCTGTCCGACATGCACCCGGTTGACTTCTACTCCACCTTCACCAAAAACTGCAGCGGTGCTTTCACCGAGGAGGAGGTCAGAAGCATCCGAACTTTCTATTACGCCATGTGCGCTGAAGCTGACGCCATGCTGGGTTAGTTTACTGCAAGAGGATGGTGGGATTCAAAGATAAGACTCAACATTAACTCTGTTTTTTTTTTACATGCACAAAATCATGGCGTGAAATCTTTTGAGTTAACTTAATAAGATATAAGTGAAAAAGATAAGAAAGGAGCAGCTTTTACTACGATTCACAACAACAGCATAAAAAATACAGTAAATACCCGGTAATAAAAAATGAGCATTTTGCAAGATCTCAACTATGTATCAATTTCTGTAAAGCACAAAATTCCCAAACAAATCATTAAAGAAAAGTATCCCATTCTTATTCAGCCAATATTATTTATAATAAAACTTCCATTGGTTTATGTTGCCAGTCATTTGAGCAGTCTTGGGAGAGTATTTTAGATCATATGATGATGATCAAATGAAAAATAAAAAGGTTTTGCGTTTACAA